>OENT01003792.1:0-10504 GCA_900239685.1 Rotaria macrura | reverse complement strand
ATTAATTTCATATATTGTCATTGCTCTTCTCTTCAATATGATTGTATAATATATTTAAAATTCGTTGAGTCGTATTCTTTATGAATTCGTTTTGTAACTTTAATAAATAATTCATATACTGACTTTAAACATCAAACGTTTGCATATTCGTCGCTATAAATCTATCCAAAATGATTATTTTGTTTTTTATTTCTTGTATGATCAAAGTATATGATTCATATTATTATTTAACTCGTATTTAGATGGAAAATAATTGCTACTATTATTTGTAAACAGCCAACACGCATATATACTAATGCAGCTAGACTTGGTGAAATATCAACATGGGATCTAGTCGATGATACAGGTTCAATAAATCTTGTTGCATTTTATTTAAATTCAAAGTTGATGTCAAATAAATTGATTGAGGGAAAAGTAATATCATCTTTATATGAAATAAAATTTAATTTTTATTGTATTCTATAGTCATTTGAGTTTAATGGATTGTCAATAAAAACAGCAGATTCTATTTACAAAACTTTTGCTCATCCATTTCAATTAATCGCAACACATAGAACAAATGTCCAAAAAACGATTGCTACATTCAAATACAAATTGACATACAATTTAACTGATCTCAATGAAATTGAACACTTACCAATTAACTTCATTATTGGTAAGTATGAACTAAAACCGTTTTCAATATGAATACTATATAGCTTGTAATAATCGTGTTCATCATGAATTAATCTATCATAAACTCCCGAAATTTTGCAAACAGAACCATTTTTTCTTAGAAACTTTCTATTATTTGCTGTTGCTTCGAGAAAACCATAATTAGATAGGTACTATCATATTATACAGGGAATCATAAAAGTAACAAGATTAGATACAGTATGCATGAGGAATAAATCATAAAACAATAATATCTACCAATTTAATATTTCATATGCACAACTAAGCATTTATTGTAGATGTTCAAGTTCAAGTTCTACGAGATTATGGTATTACAACTGGTATCACAAATGATAATACATGGGCTCGTCGTGAACTACACGTTCATCAAGATGACGTTCACATTCCTATGCCATTATGGAACGAGCAGGTTTAATTGATAAAAAATTGTTAATATGTTTCATATCGTTTGTTTAAGGCTCGACGCGTACAACCAAGCATGGTTAATATGAATATAAAATTCAAAAATGTAAAAATTTCATGGTACAATGGTAAGTTGGCATAAAAAATACATTCTGAGGATGGTAAATGCATTCAAGTCATATTCTCTCAATCACTTCTATATAAAATTGAATGTCTTTAAATGTTTATGATCTCGTACACTCGTCACGTTGGGAAACACTCGTTTATCGATTATTTGATTAGTACAACGTTATAATCTACATCGTGTTTTCTATGTTTGCATATAGACTAGAGATAATTCCTTATCTTAGTTAAATCGAATTGCTGCTATTGAAAATTTTCTTCTAATAAAACAGTCAATTTAAATTGTTTTCTAATTTTGTTTCATTTGCGCATTGTGCATCAATTAAAATAAAATACAATTCTTTTTATGAAACTCATTTAACTTGTTTCTTTTTAAAAGACAATTATTCAATTACTTATTTTTATCATCGTTTCATAAATAATTATGAAGTATTTAGTCAATGTTTTAGTTTTTGTTTCAAAAGCAAAACATTTTGATGTAATCAAACAATACAAGTCTTAAAATAGATATAAGATTCTTTGTAACTAAACAACCTAAATCATATACCTGCTATTCTATAAAGAGTTCTCCTAAAATACAATCGAATATAATCACTTTATGCTTAAAACTAATGTCTTCGATTCTCATATCTTTTACGACAATAATTCTGTATTGCATCATCTGTTCACAGATACACTACACAACACATATATTGATTTCGACTTTACTATACACATATTCAGTATTGATGTTTCTTGTATCGGCGCCATTTCAATTTTATTTTCAAAACTCATATCTAATAATTAACTACCATAATACCTATACTTAATACACAATGAGTGTTGCTCAGAATCTAATAAAGCGTGTTTTTCTTAAAGGATATTATAACTCATCATATATCGGACTTAAATAAATTTCTATTGATCAACCGTAATAATAAAAACGGGATATATATATATAAGAATTGAAAAAGAAAACCATGCGCGACTATATTGTTTTCTTACCATCGAACAATTAACACTTTTATATCAATGTTGTCCTGTAGCAGAGCAAACTTTATATGAATCTATTCCTCCAAACAAGAATATCAAAACGTATATTGATTTCGAATATTACATCAATAACAATCTTGATTTACCGAATCATACTATTGGGCCTATTTGTTGTCTTAAAATCCTCTACTACTTCTTAAATCCTGAAGAAAATAGCATTCTATCAACCAAACGCATCATCAAAGATATTTTACAACAATTTTGAATTTTAGAAGCGTAAGTTACTCCAGATTTAAATAAATCTCTCTAATGTACTAGATTCGTAAATTTACACCAAATTAAAACATAAATTTACACTCTACACGATGAATTCATAAATCAATATGGCATATCTTTACTTCAATGCATCTATTAGAGATTATGCATTCATCATGAACATTAATAACATTTGTTTTAAATAAAACATTATTTCAATGAATCATATCTATTTGATAATTGGTTGTTTTAATTTTTATTTAGATCGACAAGTGAAAAAGTATCATATCATTTCATACATGCAAAACCATCCGTTTTATTTGAAAATACTTCTACGCTTAAGAATTTTATAACAGCTATCATTCATAATTTACTATTATCTAGTGTTCGACATAAATGTACAATGTTTAATATAACATTATCGTCAGATCATTCTAATATATCGAACTTAATCGAAGTTTTAACACCACATATAACTACAATGCGCAAACATTGTATTAATTGTCAGTCATCCATACCTATCATATCGATCGCTGATATTGCACATTTACTCGTCCGAAACAAGACAAACAGATGGACTATAGCGATAGATTTAAATGTTTATTCAAAAAATCAACAATTTCGCTTATACAACAGTGTAAAATATGGCAAAAATAATCCTCTTATTCTTTCTATTGCATCGCTCTTCGATCAGCAACTGCAATTACCATCATCTAATCTTCTTCAAAAATCTTTAGTTACTTTCATCGAAAATAATCAAATACCGAAAGTATTTCTTGAAAACGAAAAAATAATGCTCAATTTAACTACTTCTCCGAATTCGGGCTCATCAAGAACAGTATCACAAAATTTTATAAACATTAAAGCAATCAATGAATACATTGATAATTCATATTACACTAATTATAATATTAGTATCTTTACTTATTCATCGCATCACTAACACAACTATGATTTAAATCCATCTGAAACAGATATATCAACATTTGTAACATTTGTTGAAAAATTAATTAAATCAGATTCATTACATCAAGGTCATATTGAATCATATGTTCGTGACAATTATAACAAGAACATTGTATTTTTTAACATAGCAGGAAACTATCGATTTTGCCGATATAAAAATGCACATCATCGTAATAATACTGTAGCTATCATGATAAACACTACAAACTTTATATACACTATTCGTTGTAAAGATGCTGACTGTGACAATAATATTTTAATTTGGAATAAAATACCATGATGGTCCATAAATTACTACAAATCTAATCCACACTTTCAATCAGACTATTAAAGCTTTTCCTACTGAAATTATAATTTGCATCCTGTAAAGAATCAATCAACACAAAAACTCACATTCAACTTAAAACAAAGATAAACCCTAATACTTATTAAAAGAACACTCTCTCAAGCCAAAAAGTTTTATTCCCTGTTTGTTTCTTGATTTGCTCAACATACATAATACAGTTCATAACTAAAATAAACAGTGATCACTTAACCAAAATACACGAACATACTGAAAAATGCACTAACTCAATACGATTTTTAGATACTTTCCCTTCCGCTAACTCTTACGAATATGAAAAATACAATATTTAACGACTCACTTACATACAATAAGTCACACGTATTACTACATTAGTTTGAGAAACGGAAGTCATATTCTTAATATCATTACATATGCTCGAAATCGTCTCGAAATTCTTTTTCAAAACATTTGCATCTTTAAATACAATCAAAAGTTTCGTTCCTAAAGCATAATGAATTCAAGTGTAACTTTCGCGCGCACTTGTTCATTATATAGCATTCTTAAGTTGAACTGCATTCATTCAGACGACAAAATAACATTGAAAACGAAAACATACATCTACACATACTGGAAACACCTAATCACGTCAACAAATCCTGTAAGTTATACGAATACCTGCTTTGATAAACTGATGATCACAATAAAGCATAAAATATGTAAAACACCGCGAAAAGCCTTCTTTCATTCATTAAAAGTAATATTTTTCCTATCTATAAATACGATGTTCTTCTAATGCATCGAATCAACAACACATTCATTTGAGATAAAAAAACGATCATAACGATAATGTAAATGAAAAAACCCTTTACACAAAATATCTTAAGTAAAAACAGTAAACAGAAAAATGCACTACCCTATCCTTATACTAAAAAAACATAAACATTACTCATTCAGAAAAACAATGAAATGAACAAATCGTGAATTAGAATCTTAGAATTTACGAAGAAAACTTTCCCCCACATTCACAAACGTTTGACACGTGGAGAGAACCTACGACATATAAATCACATGAAAAATCAAACCTATGATATAGCAATCAGTAAATTAAAATCAACAGTTAGAATTCATTACGAACTATCAAAGCATTCTAAATGAGAATTACAAATGTTTGACATGAAAATCGAACCTTTGAGAAAGAAATGAGAAAAAAAATTCAACAGTTAGAATTCATTACGAACTATCAAAACATTTTCAATGAGAATTACAAACGTTTGACATGAAAAGAGAACCTTTGAGATAGAAATGACTAAGACATTGCAATTGTGATTATTATGTTTAACGTCACTATTCGTATAGCTCATTCTTAATATCAATAAACTTAGAGTTGCATAGAGAAAGGAATGAATTTGTAAACAACTGTTGATTACGGCAGTAAAGGAAACGGCAGTAATTCCTGTAACCCAGAACAAACATAGTACTAAAACAACTTTAAAAATTCTCTGATGACCTAATTCTTCCAGTTAATATATTCAAAACTAAAGTTTTACTTGTTCACAGTATATAGTGTCTCCATCGTATCCAATGATTTATTTTAAATCGCAGCCTATTGAGTATGTTAAGAAATTTAGATATCTAGGAGTATCTATCTCTGTGAAGTTAGGATGGGAATCTTACATTAATGAAAGAATGAAAATCATTTGTAACATATACAATGGTATGAGAATATTATTTAAAACGATTAAAGTGAAATATGTTAAGTTACGTAGAAGAATATCCCTCACATATGCTCTCCCTCATTACTTATGTTTATTCTCCCCATGGTTTTTTTTAGTGGAAAGCAGAGAGAACGTATTGAAGATATGTTCTTCAACGGAGTTCGCATCGTTTATAACTTGCATCTATGGGACGATTTAACGACTTTAATCCTTGCTAGAGATAAATCACTCTATGATTATCTATTTATATATTGGTGTCGATTAGTGTACCATCTAATTACCTCGACTGAAGCTGTCTCTTTTCAGAAATCATGGAATGTGTATCTTATCATAACTTGTCCCGATAATAACTGGTTAAAATCAGTGAGTTTTCGTAAGAACAGTATTTTCCCATATCAACTAAAGGAACAGGTAAAACACTGTCTAATTAATTGGATGGCATCTGATGTAGTACATACCAAGCAACATGAATGCTTTAAGAAGTCAAAAAATATGATTAACTCTTTCATCTATAAATATATCGTGTTAGAATATGAGAACATCTGAATTTCAGTTTCTGGAACGGATCATGTAAGCTCTATTTGTAATGTGTTATTTGTGACTTAAGTCTCGACTATTTAGTATAGGGATCTTTTATGCCCTATAGAAATAGTAACTTACAATATATTGATTATGTTATACTTTGTTAATTTGATCGAGATAACGTCGTTGTCAAATAACAATAGTAACTTTTATTGATAACTTCAATAACGAGGATAACACAGTTTACAATAGTTGACCGAACGAAACGCGAGTTCACGAAAAAGAAAAAATCGACAATAATAATGAGGAAAAAGAAAAAGACAAAATTATGTAGAGATATGGATATTCGAGAAAATTCTAAACACAGGAGATATGAAAGGAAAAAGAAAAATGATGTAATGTGAAAAGGTCATCGTGTGCTCATGATGATCAATTGCATTATACATGTATACACAGAAAGGAAAGAAAACATGTATATATATATATCTATATATATGTCGTAGGACAAATTAAAATCCAGTTCAGTTTTAAATCGAACTAGGACAGATTGAAATTTTAATTATTCCTAGTTGATTTTAAAATTNGGTCTTTGTTGTTGAAAGTTAAAATAGTAAATTCAACAAAAGTCATAAGTGTCTTAACAAAATGGAGCAAGCATTCTACACGAAAGTGACCGAGTTCGTGACAACACTCAGTGCGAAAAAGAAGAGCAAATATTTGATTAAGACGGAGATTTACAATCAAGTTATGGAGATTCTGAAGGGCGTCGAAGCAAAAAACCAGGCACAGTTTAAATTTTGGGCAAAGAAGCACTTTGATTTGATGAAAATAGGTGAACTGCTGATACATGTAAATGTACCGGTTATTGTGACACGAATCGATGTCAATGTAAGAAAAAAGATCGAAAATGTTGTACTAAATGTCATGGTGGTAACAGTTCCAAATGTAAAAATTGTTAAGTTTTTTTCTTTTTCTTCGCTCAAGCTTACTGTTCCGGTGTTATAGTCTCATTTCTTCTTATGATAAAAAAATAAAGTTTTTTGCATAGAAGTTTTAATTTTACACATTTCAATCTGAACTAGTTGAGATCAAAATATTTCATTTCATTATGAACTAGTCAGCTATGGATAGTTCGGATTAAAATTTTAATTATTCCTAGTTGATTTTAAAATTGTAAAGTCAACTAGTTCACTTCACAATACATTTCAATATCAACTAGTTGAGATCAAAATTTTAAAATCAACTAGGAATAATTAAAATTTCAATCTGTCCTAGTTCGATTTAAAACTGAACTGGATTTTAATTTGTCCTACGACATATATATATATATATGTCGGAAAGTCAGTTAGCGTCATGATGCGACATCTAGTGACGCTAACAGATCACAGACCGTAAACATAACAAAGTAACCCTAAACTGATACTAATCCAACATTCTCTACCATTGGTCAATCTCGTGATCTCTACAAACGACTTGATAGCGTTATATTGATGGCCCCCTCAGTAATGATACAACTGTTGTAAATTGACCTATTTATTTTGAAATGTTCACTTTCTTCTTCTATAGTTGGTTGCTCGCTTTTTATTCTCAAGATTAGCTACTCCCCGAAATGTATTGCTACCCTGAATTGATTGCAGTGTGATATTCAGTCTGATATGCTTTATATCATTGTTTTTTATCTCTTTTCTTTGCCTCTTTTTTATCATATATCCTATGAACCACATACTCATGGTACAATAAAGTAGATATTAGAAGAAAAAAAATGTGCTATTTTTGTTCTGCTTCACACTAATATACGCCCCGACTCCGACTTACTTTGGTCAAATTTTATGTAAAATCAGTGGTTTATTACAAGACAATTTCCTTCTCAGAAAAATCCCGAACTTGTAATTCTGAAATTCTGACTTCAGATTCAGATTCTCTGACTCTGATTAGCTGAAGTTAGACTTTCGGAAAAACTGTTCAAGTATACTTCGACATGTGGCTATACACTTGACTGTAAACAAAAACACCAATGCGCTGACACATTATATTTTACATCGCCGTTCATTCTGTCGAAAGAACAATGAACAATGTGAGATTGAACTTTATTCTATCGGAACAATTGCATATTTTTCCTTTTTTCTAGAAAAAAAACAAAAGTCAACACCGTACTTTTAATCTGAACATTCAAATCGATATTATTTTCTTCTTTCGGTCAGCCCGTAACCCAACAATAAACAAGGTTAGTTCAAACGTTACTCTATCGAAAAATAGTTTTATTTTCTTCTTTTTAGGTATACGAATAACAATCAAGTTGGTAAGTTTCATCGAAATATTGAAAACAGTAATATTGTCTTCTTTTCCTTTCAGATCGTGAACCAAACAAAAAGCAGCATGAGTTAAAACATTAACCAATTGGAAAATTGCTTTCGTTTTCTTATTTATAGGTTAACCAACAACAATCCACATCTTAGGTTTCATGTTTATATTGAAAGCGATAATATGTTGTTTTTTTTAGATCACAATCACAAACTAAAAAATCAGCAACGTAAGTTGAAACATTTTTCAATCAATAAATTACTTTGCTTTTCTTCTTTTTTGATCGGCAAAAAACATCAAATTTGATAAGTTTCATCTGAACATTTGAAACGATATTATTTTCTTTTTTTCTTTCAGATCGTGAACTGAACAATGAACAAAGTAAGTTTGTTTTATATTTTTTCTCGATTGTTTTGTTGTTATATTTTTAGGGGACGGTTTTACGGAACATAAAAATATCTTCTTGGAAGGAGTACCAGAGAAGGTTTATCAATTACTAAATCCTAAGAAAGTGTTTCTAGATTTCTGAAATCCTTAGTGAGAGTTTTTGTAATGATTATTGATTTTGGAAACTCTCAGAAAGGGTTTATTGATTTCCAAAACCTTTCAGACGAGTTCCAGAAATTTTCAAGTACCCTTAAAAGGGTTTAGTATTCTACGTTTTTTCAACAGTGAAGGTAAACTAAAACTCAGTATATCAGTACTTTACAAAAATAAGCAAAGATGAACATCTTTAGAAATCACCGGTATTGCTTTAGCCTGTTAGCACAAATCTTCCAAAGTTGAACCCTAGTGCCAACTCGTTTACATCATGATGGAAAAACCTTCAGGCAAGTCTACTAACCCCTAGGTGATCCGTGCCATATCCCCAACATGCATCAACCACTTGGTATGTAGCATTGCTATTTTCAATTTTCTTTTTCCTTTCTCTTCCACGTTTCAATTATAAGTATGACATCCATATTTTCTAGTGCGTGGATCTTCACCGAACAACACTAGATCAACAAATCTTCATAGGTCTGTAACAATATTGAGCATGTACAGTATAATACTCACTCCTTTTGTAGTTTTACATTCGATCTCTGATGATAACCAAAAGATAGGTCGAAAGCTCATACGATAATAAATTTCAGATCTCTGACATAATAACTGCATTTAATCTTCATTACTTGCATACGGCCATGATGCATTTGTCATTATTTTAAAAATGAGCAGCATAGAACGGCATATTCCATTTTCGCCGACAACCTTTTTCGCCGACGACGATTTTCGCCGATTCCAACTTCACCGACAGAATTTTTCTTTCTTTCTAAAATGGAAACAAAGAAAAATTCTGTCGGTGAAGTTGGAGTCAGCGAAAATCGTCGCCGGCGAAAAAAATTGTCGGCGAAAATGGACTAAACCCATAGGACGATAGCTACAAATAATACTATTCAGGTTGTACTGTTTTTGTTATTTTAATGGTTGTTTACATTGTTTTGTTTTCCTAATCTATTCTTTTAATTGAGTCGTGTTTTGTGTTCGTATTCTTGGTGTATCTAATGATGAACAAATGATAGGTCGAAAGCTCGTGCAATAATGAATTTCAGATCTCTGAAATACTAACTGCATTTATTCTTTAGTATCTTTATTTTAAAATTGAATTATTTACTTATGTAACTCTCATGTCTCTAAAATTGAACTTACTTTCTTCAGTACATCAAGTTATATTTTAAAGTACGGCTCCGGTTTACCATGAATATATACTTGCGCAATTTATCTATTTTGGAACAAATCGAGCCATTTTTCTAGAGCAACACGCCATCCTTGCATCTTCTCTTATAATAGTGATAGCCTACCCCACCACTCAAAATAGAAGTCCCCTCCAGCAGGTTCGATACGAAAAATCTCTTAGAACCACTCCCGCCTCCCCCCTCTCATGTTACAAATATTTTGAAAAACTTTATTGGTATGTTAATCGCGAAAAGATGAAAATTCAGGATCTTAAGATACGAATTTGGTTTAATTTTCTCATTTACCAGCGTAAAAATATTGAAATCTCACGTAAGGATGTTTGGAAAACTTCTACAAATCCTTGACATTCTTTGAAAGCGCAATGGGCTATAAGCCCACTTCTTTTACATGATGTTTCTAAAAAAAGGTTGACATACTCTCAATCAGCATCGAACTGTGTCTCTAGTGATATGTAATTCGATGTAACTAGGAAAACGAACTTCTTGATAGTTCTCCGGTGTAACCATCTTCTACAAGACATGTGACAAAAATATTTTTTTCGACAGAAAAAGCA
>OENT01003791.1:0-10514 GCA_900239685.1 Rotaria macrura | reverse complement strand
AGATAAGCAGCTCATCTTATTGGTTACTGGTGACACACACATATGGTGTAGTGGAGGACAAAAGGGCTCTATTTCACAGTTGACTTCATCAACACCATTAGGACAATTCCAGTAACCATCACATCTCGTGTAGATATTATTACATGAAAAGTGATCGCATTCTGTCTCGTCCGTTTCATTGCGTCCGTCAATCACAATAGGATCCAGTTCAGTGAATCCATCACAAATTGTTTGGAATAAAATTGTGGTCTTGAGAATTTTATCAACTGAAACCATTTCATCTGATCTATCGGTACAATCTGGTCTCCCATCGAAGAACCGAGCATGAGCGAGACATACGGTCTCGTTTTCCATGTTGCACTTGAAACGATGCTTTGTCGCATTGAGAGAACAACTCTCGGAATAAGACTCATCATCTCCATAGAAACAGTCTTGAATATTGTCTCTCAGGCGATGTTGAGATATAATTTTGGATGAGTTAAAACAAGCATAAGAACTAGTGTTATTTGATAACAACAGCGGGCGATGGTAATCTGAACATTTGTGAAACAAGGCGTACAATGCATCGATAGCTTTTGACCATTGCGAATTCCAATATCTCGATCTTGAAAATTCAGCGAAAGGTTGACAAGTACTATTATTTTGAAGTATATCGATTGGTAGATGCAGCGTGAAAGGAAACATGTTATTCTCACACAATTTGCCATCATAGCATATATAATCTGGTGGAAGTGCATTCCATGCGTAATCCAATTTGGTCAATTTCTTCAAAATGACAGAGAAAAGCTAATAGTTCCATTGGATTCGTGTCTTATACTACTCAGTCGTTTTATTATAAAGTAATCTAATAACATTCCGGCGCATAGTGTCTCGAAGAAAATAGAGCTACTAATTTAGTTGATCTAGTGGCTTGTAGGACCGAGAAAAATCTTATTTTACGATATTAGGGATCAGAGAAAAATTGTGAGCAGCATAGAGTGGTACTGGCGACGACTGTCTGAGGCTCATAATACCCTCTAAGATGACAAAAGCTTGGTTTTATATCGTACTCTTTCGACAAGTAAGAACTATCGCCCGTTATTTCTGATGTGATCCGTTGCATGGTTACGTTCTTGACTGCCTATCAAAATGTGAACGAGTTATTTTTATTTCAGTACTCGAGATTTGTTTCGGTTTTAAAACGTTTTTTTTTAAATTTTATTGCAACTGGCATCTAGGCAAATTTTCACTATCATCTCTGCCACTTTGTTACGTGAAACATAATGCACTCACTCTATTATCAAAATGAGAACTCCAATAAATCATATTGATCAAAATATTCGATAAAGGCAAAAGACCAGCAGGAAATTTCAGCTATCCTTTTTTTGTGGTACATAGACATGTGAGTCTACAGAAGTTTAGACCCAACAGATCAGGCTGTGCAGATAAGCCTCTTAACATCTGAGTCGCCCTAACATTAGAGCTCGTGACAGTTGAGCTTCAAGCCATCTGAATCTCTCGACGTTTGAGTTTTCCAAAAGCGATTATCAACTTATATTTTTTGAAACTTTCAAATCCAAAAATAAATCGAAAATAATCAAAATTTTGATTTACAAATGAATTTAAATTTATTCTAAACTCGAATTCACGAGAATTTTAATTTAAAAAAAAGCAAGAGAGACATGTCAAACCCTTTCCTCCTATTGAAATGAATATTTTTTATTTTAACAGCAGCTAGATCGAATGTGATTGCACAATATCAGAAAGAAAGACTATCGAAATGACACAATTTACTTTTGCAGACAATCTGCAAAAGTAAACCATGTATAGCCTAACTTTTATGATGGAAAACACTGATATTGTGCAATTACATTCACGGCACTATTATATAGTGACGATACCATAACCATACGAATGTTTTTTCGTTCTTTCATATAGTATACATATAGGCTGTTTAGAACATGCGAACTAATGTATCTACTACATGATAACGTAATTGTACATTCGTTCTGTTGTTTTGCTTATATCGATATCGATATAGATGGATAACAACATCCTACCACATGTGGATTTGAACGCTCGAAATGCTACGATACATAATGAAATGAAATACGTGAATGAGCGAATTTCACTTGAAATGAATATTTTTTATTTTAACAGTAGCTAGATCGAATGTAATTGCACAATATCAGTGTTCTCCATCATAAAAGTTAGGCTATACATGGTTTACTTTTGCAGGTTGTCTGCAAAAGTGAATTTTGTCATTTCGGTAGTCTTTCTTTCTGATGTTGTGGATTCACATTCGATCTAGCACCTGTTAAAATAAAAAATATTCATTTCAATTGAAATTCGCTCATTCACATATTTCCTTTCCTCATATAGGAACATCTTTCTGACAGCGAAAAAGAACTCTGGTTCCTTTTCTGCGATGTGAATATGAATGGAAGGAGTGGTTTTTCGATATACAGCGTGCAATATGAATGTTTTGTCCTCACCATAACTTATACATGCTCTAATTCTAATAGAGACCAACATTAGAATGCACACACGCAGTATTTATACACCCACACATCTTATTAAGCTTTCTCTAAAAGTTAAAATTCTCTTAAATTCAATTTTGAACTCGAAATATTTATTATTTTCGATTTATTCTTGCATTCAATAATTTCAAAAATTATAAATTGATCATCCCGCTTAAAAAGCTCAAACGTTGGGAGGTTTAGATGACTTTCCGTCTCACTTCGATTGAGTTTGACAACAGCAAGTCCAGCTAAGATACAAGAAATCACAGTGAAGTTTTGTCATCAAACTTCTATAATCAATTTCGAATTAGGATACACGGCTTCATGACCTTCTACGTAACCCATTTTGAAAAGCATTAAATTTTTCATGTCTAAAGAACAGTTAATGAGAAATCTAGAGCAATTCAGGTACTATCCTAGTCTCAAGGCAGAACTTCACACATTTGATATGTCGAGTAGCCAACAATGGATGTTGTATTTTCCTTTTAGGTAACAGAGTGTGCACGAATGTGCGTTAGGAGAGTAAAATAAGGCTGCTATATACGCCTACATCCACCCACATCGCTACTCATCAGTCAACTGTGACTTTTCAAACATGAAGTATAGAACTAAAAGTATCATCGTTAAGAAAACGTGTCAAACTACAAAACCCAAGAGAAAATATCTCTCTGGTTAAAGAACAACTTCCTACTTGCGCAATACTAATTTAGAAACTATTCTCAAGGTTGATACGTAAACTGAAACGATATTCTGCGTGTATTAGCGGAAGAAAATTGAAACCCAAGTTGAGGTGCACATAAGTGGATAGAGAATGAACGTCTCGATGAAAGCAGATAACTTTCGAGATCATCAAAGTTTGTGCAAACGCATTTTGGCGTCAAAAATGATATATACTTATAGTTGGCAAAGTCTATCAGACACAAAACCGAATTCCGTCAAAAATTAGACATGTTTGAAAACAAATGTGATATTCATTATAATCATCAACAGAGAGAACTTTGTCATTTAGTAAAAGTTCTTCATAAAATGTAGAGAATAATATTTTTCCAATACGTCTTGAGCATGAAGATATTCCTTCGACAAAGTTTGAAGCAAACTTGGTGACTTTTCGTAGACCTTAACTTAGATTCTTCATAATGTCAAGTGTAATCAAAGTTTTGTTGGATAGATTGCCTTGCTGTCATCATGTGTTTGTCCTAAGCAGCCAGAAATAGTATACTACTGTGTAGGATAAGATAAACAAGCTTTCATCTACCCCCAGTAGAAGAATATGGATCGCATAAGAGTCGCAATGCTTCCGCACGACCGAACCGGTTAACCAGTTCAAGTCAGTATCAAGTACTAAATTACATGAAGCAAATTAAATGATTGGATATATCATAATGAATACTTTTATCCCAAAATTGTACAACTAACGCAATATAGTGGTATTAATTGTATGATGCTTTATATGAGTTTATGGGAAACTCAATCTTTTTTCCCACAGTATATCAATTTCCAGAAACCGATGCTGTTTTCCGGAAACCAAATCTGGTTTTCTTAACATGGATACAGCTTTCCAAGAAATTCGGCCATCGAAAGAGGAGCAATAATGGATATACTCGGTATTATAGGCATAATCTACAGGGTACCTTGTATTACTTTCCATGGCAGTCAATGAATATCCATGCCGATTGAGTTTCCGAGAAGCTAAATTTGATATCTACAAAATTCTATTTCACATTCCCAGAAACAAAAGGGTTTTCGGAAGTTGAAAACAATTCCCCCCATGATAATGGACTTCTAGAAACTGGCTAATGAGTCAATGATAATGAAAAACCGTTTTTCGAGGACGCTATCCGCTTTCCAAAATGAAAACAATAATTTCCATGAATTGGATGAATTTCCATGCAAACCAGATGACACTGGTACGAAGCAATCAGCGTTAACGGGAAATAAAACTAATTTCGGTTTCCTAAGACCCACCCGCTTTTCAGAAGGTTCCTGATCAAAATAAAGGATACGCACCACTCTGGAAGGAGTTCTTATTAATACTAACAAGAATTATTAAGAATGGCAAAAGTCCTCTGAATTATACACTACACCACACTGCATCATTCTACGTCTGTGCGCATCCAATGAAATCAGAGGAGGATCCCTCTAATTAACTGTGAGTGTGGTGAAAGGACTGACATATGGCATGTTGGTCTTTCCGACTGCACGGAAGTATGTGATGGAATATACAACTTTCCGTAATTCGATTGTTACATCACCAGTCCTGTTTTTAACTTCAAAATCTATTATACCGGAGCGAAAACTCGAACACGCTTCTGGGAATTAGGTATAACTTCATTGGGTCCATTATACCGATTTGTTCGTTATGTTCTCTCTGAATCTGTCACACATGCGTCTGTAGTAAAATCGATTTCCTGGAAACTCATAGCGCACAACAAATTGTATTAGTGATATATCAATAAGATTCATGCTATAAAACTCATTTACTCTTCTGTGAACGTTATCTGTTAAATCAGTACTATATTTAGATATGCACAACTTGATCCCGATCCCGGTTTCAACTAAACTGAAACCGGAAGCAAAAAATAGTGGCTCAGTTCTTGTGTAACTGTAATAGCAATCTCGTTATAACTTCATTTAATTTAACTGCTGCCGGGCGATCCAACGAGGGTGCTCATACCTCATCATGGGCTATCTAAAGGAAGATGGCTACCACTAAATATAGGTCAGGAAATAATTTAGGTTGTCATGATTTATGGGTACCCTTGCTATATAGCCCATGTGAAATTATAGGGATGTACCTGGTAGTGATCACATAGATAATGATGCTAAAAGAAGAAATAAGTTGAATATCATCGTATTTATTCTTAGATGAATACCAATGTATTATAGTACAATTTTAGTGTGCTCCAATTAAAATAATGACTAACCAATCCATGTCGGATCAGTTAACTAGATATCCTACACTTTAATGTACACATTTTTTATTGATATTCTATTCACAGCTATAGCTGGTGAATCTCCATATACTAGCAATATTTCTGGCTGTGTTATAGCGAAATAATTTGGGATTGAGGAAACCGTTTCTGATAGAATATGGCTCAAAAAATCGGCTTACAGTGACCTTACGTCTATTTGCGGGGATCCATTTCAATCTACCTGGGTACTACGAAAGGTAGTGTCTTTTCTAAAATTAACGTTTATTTGGTTCATGAATCACCAAAACATGTCTGAATATCCTTAGAGGAATTTACATTAGAAAATAAACCGGTTCTCAATGAGGAGTACATAGTTTGACACATGAGCAACTTGTTTTCTATTTTCTCTTCGAGTTAAGTATATGTTAAGATTATAGACGATAAAACCAATCGAAAAACACATTAAACAGACTCTCGATTATTCGAAACTATTGAAATGTATTTGTTGTATCAACACTCTACCAGTTATCGGGCGATTCCTGTTACAATTGTACGACAGCAGCTCAAATGATTTTATCAGGCACAGATAAGTTATAGAAATAAACTTCAATAGTGCACTCACTTCTAGTTGATCATTGGTGTAGACCAATCGAACATGGCCGAATATTATCGGTGACAGAACTATCAATGATTGGCAATGCTGTTTGACATGTTCTGCATATAAGCCGCGTTTTCCACTGTCACACTCCTGTTCAACATAATCAATGGTGGGACAAAGCTGTAGTGAGAATGTGAATGCAAAATGACAAGGATCCGAAAGATTCGCTCCTACAATTGATGCAATTATTAATACACCATTTCGTCTAGTATTGCAATTTTCCTCAAAAGGCCTGACGCAACTGCCGTCACCACATGCTAGATTGTACATAGCTTCTGGTGGTGGTCGGCACATTTGATCCTCACATCGAAAGCTTGGGTCTATATGGCACCAACTTGTCCTACTAGATATTTCTAGTGTAGGTAACTTGAATTTATCGATGTCAGCTTCGTCAGTTCGATCTAAACAGTCTGGATTTTTTACATTATCATGTAGAAAAGTGAGTGGAATACACAGTCCATTATGACACCGGAACTCGGTTTCCCTATCACATTCATTCATCTCTAATTGCCAACAGTTTTCTTCGTCATGTCCTCCATCAACACAGTCTATTTTCCCATCACACACTTCACGCCAATCGAGACATGCACCTGATGTTCGACCATGATCACCTGCGCGATCACATTGTAGATGCATATAGCAGGGTATATTGTATGTATCCATAGGAGAATATAACTCTCCAAAGGAACTCAAAGGCAATTGCTCCATAACAGATAACGTTAGTTTATCGAAACAATATTCACACCGAAAGCCAAACCAAGGAAATGTACAGTTGTAAAACAACTCTATACTAGGCGAGGAAATGTTTTCCAGATATATTTGATAACGTTCCACTATTTCTATGGGTGCTGACCACGAGAACAAATGATAAGATGTAACGTTTTTCTGGCGCAAATCATCGAATGTAAATGATTGGTGGCGTTGCCCAATATCATTTAATATTTGCTCATCATTGAGATGAATACGAATACAATACTGAATGAATTGAGAATTCAAACCAGCTTCAATGACAGCGGCGTATAAGCAGTCACGATCACTGGTATTGAGTGGTTGATTGGTGTAGTAGAGATTGAAACCAGATGAATTCAAACAATAGCATATGTATAAATGGTGGGCTACGGTTAAAATGTAGAAATTTAGGTATGATTTTAAATACATTATTTTCTGTTATGAACACAAATGCATACTATTTCAGCTACCATCACCTTATATTTTATACGCTATAAGGGAATAACAAAGAAAGCCATGTATTTACTTTTAATAATTTCGCTCGTACGTCAGCATCTTATTCTCTGTTTAGTGAAAGTCATGCTTCATGTCTGTGACTATGATGCATGAGCAAGACATAAATCCATCATTGCTATCAAAGTTTTGTTGCTTGCTATTATTAGGTAAGCGTTTATTATATCCAAACATTTGAGAACTTTGTATGCTTTTCTCATGCATTTTTTTTTCTATTAATCTCAGTCTATTCAAAAATCTTCTTTCACAATAGAGAGTTTAATAAATGAATGTGTATGATATTAAAAAAATACTTTTGATAAGCACAGCAATTTGCATATCATGGAATTCATTGAAAAATGTTCCAGAAAAAAAGAAAAGCTTTTTTCTTAAAAAACGTTTTTATTTTTTTCCGGAGCGTGATTATCATCGTTTTTATTCAGATCGATGAATAATCCACCCTGCTTATCTTTGAAAGCTTTTTCAGTCATTTCCGTAAAAACAGATAGAAAAAAGGAATTTTCAATCATCGAGAAGCTTTTTTATACTATTCCCATATATAAGCTGCTCAGAGCAAGTCTGTTCTAGATCAAATTGTATCCTATATTTAAAATTTTAAGGACCTTATGATAGTCTAAGATGTACTCCATTTGACTAGCCTGACGATTTAAAGTAATAGTGAAAATACTACTTAAATAGAAAAAACTACCTGTCTGCCATAATAATTGATTGGTTTTGTATTTTAATTGTAGTTTTTATTTCATAAAAACAATAATAATATTCATGTTTAAGAAAATACCTATATTTAAAATATTCATCGATTTTAAAATAGATTTTAGATAATTCTTTTTTAGATATATGTATAAATGTTTTTACATGCTCGCAAAAATTTATTCATACAATTTTTCGAATCTTTGAAAAGGAATTGAAATATTTGTGTTCAAATATTGACAACAATATGTTCAAGAAAAGGCGTATTTACCAATAAAATTATATTCATTCTTAAATATCAGGAATGGTTTTCTCCACAAAACACGTCTATTTTAAAGTTAATAGACATGTTTACATAAAAAGACCTGGAATTCGTTATATTTAAAGAAATGAAGAACGATAAAGTACACATTACTGATTGTTCCGGTATAGAATACATGAGAAACTATTTGAAACAGTAAGAAAGTGTTCTGTTCAAGAAAGGAATGATTGTGTTATTGATAAGAAGACGTTCTATGAAAATATAGAACGGCTAAGAATACTTTCCTATATATTTACGATGTATTCTTGTCGTCTTAAAACCTATTCTAAAAAGCACCAAATGTGATGATCATGATCAGGATAGCATTTGATGTTGTAATGAATACGTTCACTGATGTTTTCATTAGGACGTATTTTTCACTGAGAATAGTAACCTAGCTGAATGATAACGCTGAACACTATCAGTTATATTTTAGGATTGAAACAAAAATAATCTGAATTGGTGGAAAAAATAATGAGAGTTCATTAAGACAGCTAAATTGCTTTTCCAGCATTAAAAATTTTTTTAAAAGTCTGCATAACGTTTATTCAGTTCGCATCGATAGAAAAATCACTGAAAAGAAATTTTGTTTATCCAAAGGTTTACCAGACTTATCAATAACAAAAATGAATCAACCACACGAAGTTTAGGATTAACAAATGGTGGTTCTCGCCTTCACGAAAAAAGAGCGAAACTCTGTTTAAGTAAGTTGACTTCTCAATCTAATATTTCTCAGAGTCTCAATAATGTTTTTTCAATATAAAGCACCGTGAAATGAAAATTGACATGTTCCATTATCTTCCCTCAATTTTTCCAGGCAGATAGACGTGTGCAGTGAAATGCCAAGTCCAAATTAGTGTGAATACCAAGGTCATACAACAAGTTTAATGAACTAATGTATGTCGATGAATCACAATGATATTATAGTATTAGGATGCTCTATAATTCTATAAATCATCGTTTGATATTTTGGGCTATTGATGTACACTAATACGATTAGTGATATATTATTAATTGATGTCAATCCACAAAGTCTTGGAGTTGTAGATATTCTCGGTCATGTGTATTCATATTTGTCGTATTACTATCATTCTGACCTGAGCTATCTCTGTGCCTATGGCTATCAAACAACATCTACGAGTCGAATATTTAAAGGTGAACACAATGTAAATGAACTAACCATAGTTCTCAATATGAATGTTACAATCAAAAACGTATTGTAATTTAAATACTTTTGGATGAATTCAACGAACAGTTATGCAGCTCAGACAATAAGAATCGTTTTATGGATGACTATTGCTTGTAATTTTTGTTTCAATGATACTGCTGAAGAACCACGCTCAGGACCAAAAGCTTCATTGACCGTCAACCCAAATGATCTACGAAGTCGAATTCGTGAATAATTTAAGAATTCAGACAATTTTCTTTTCGTATTTTTATAGGATTCTCAAAACATGACATCGAAGAGCATATTACATATGTGGAGAGTAATAATATCAATTTCGTAGCAAGATCTGGTGAGTATATCGATAGAGATGTATAATGTAGTGTAATTTTGTTTCGATTATTATCGTTAATGTTTTTTTTTATTGTTACTTGTCTTATGTATTATTAAAGTGGATGAGATTTTAGGTTCAACCATCATTACTCAGATTCTTACTGTATTCAAAGAGATTGAATCAATTTCAAAATAAAGTAGAATTATTTTTGAACTTGAAATGTTGATTATGCCATTTTTAATTTTGACTGCAGGACAATTCATTCATTTTTAATCAAAATTTAGCAAATATACTTTATATTGGTGTTCAAAGTTTTGATTGTTTTGAAAATTATCTATCTAAACAAGGTTTTAAATCACTCGGTGAGCTAAAGTCATCTATCTTATAGTACGACAATGGATATACGTTTTATCATAAGCTCTAAGCATACGCAATAAAATTCTTCATTTAATTGGTAATGGTGTCATTTTATTATGATTTGTTCTTCAAGTACAATTTCTACTGGTTTTGGTATCGAACCTATTCAAACATGACTCATATTTTTAATATTTTAAGCCATAATTTCGATGATAAACTTATTCAAAAGTATCACAAACAAAATTGTTTCATTTGAATGAACTTTGCACAAAAACTTCTTATGAGTACGAAGAAAAACTACATATTGTCGTTGAATTTTTCTTTTAGTACATCAAATTTTGATATTAGATTCGC
>OENT01003788.1:0-10540 GCA_900239685.1 Rotaria macrura | reverse complement strand
TGAAAGAGGTTGTGTGCCATAGTTTATCCCCATTTCTGATGAAGGAGCCTTCCACTCCGAAACGTCACAATAAGAAATTTAAATAAATACGATCAAGGAAGAGAAGAAAAAACTTATTAAATTACTATGTACTTCCTTAAAAACTGTAGACAATTCAATGGAATGATAACGATGCCGAAGAAATGCGTTCATGGGTATCAAAACGATTTTGTGGAAACACGAAGATCACATAGTGAAAATGATGCAGAAATAATGAAAGTCATGTGGTAATTTTTGTTTTTCGACAGTACGGAAATCATGAGAGGAAAACAATGGAAACATAATGAAAGTAATTAAGTGATTTTCATTTCGCTGGAATACTTATTTAAACGGAATGAAAATGATGGAAAGAATGAAACTACGGTTATTATTAGCGTCTCGTTAAAAGATCAACATTATGCGATGAGAATGATATAGAAAAAACGAAAATAATCAAGTAATTTTGATTTTTAGGGAGAACGAGAATTCATCCCAGTGAAAAATTTTCACTGATTTTAATCAAATTATTCTGCAACAAAATCAAAATTGAAATCGATTGATAATTTTAATTATTGTAGATCACGACTTAACCATTACTTCATATTGTTACCTATTCAGCATGAAATTTTCGGATTAAAATTGATTATTATGCAGCAAAATCAAGATTTAAAATCGATTGATAATTTCGATTTTGTTGCAGAATAATTCAATTAAAATCAGCGAAAATTTTTCACTGGGTATGACTCTATCAGTTTTGAGTACTCCCAATGCGAATAAATACAAAGTAGAAGCAGATTTTGGAACAGGATGATATTTAACACTAGCTCCAAGTTGAAACGAAATTTTTTGTACGGTTTTGCACGATCATCAATCGATGCAGTACCTGCTATGACTGTTTATCTTGTTTTTAATCTAGTATTGTCTGATGTTTACATCCACGAG
Organism: Rotaria macrura; assembly: GCA_900239685.1. Taxonomy (NCBI): domain Eukaryota; kingdom Metazoa; phylum Rotifera; class Eurotatoria; order Philodinida; family Philodinidae; genus Rotaria; species Rotaria macrura. Next base: position 9,580 of record OENT01003788.1, on the reverse strand, counting down.
TAAATATGTCTATTTGTATTCGGATTTGATTAGGAACAGTTGCAGCTGTAAAAGCTTTATTTTTAAAAATCATATCAAATGCACTTCTTACCAATTAAGAGCGGCATTCTTATCTGAACTCGAACTGATCAATCTCACGTAGAAGAAATCTGATGTGTTTCTATTGTCTATAATTAAAAATCGGTTAAACTGGTACTATTTCAATGACATTTCTAATCAAAATAATCGTCCAAATTAATTAACCTTTCGAAAAATCGGTTTTCACAGTGGTGAAGCTAAAACTCATCCATCTCGTACTTTAAGTTGAAAACTCGTTTGATTTTGCTTTTCCAAACTTCTCTTCTTCATGAAAAGCAATAACTAAAATACTAGATCAACCTCTGATACATATCATGCTTCGAGATCCTATCCTCTTTCTTCATCCATTTATGTACAAAAAGAGGTAAATTATATAAGAATCGATCCATCAGTTTCAATCAATTAAAGCTGATCTTGATAGATTGAAATTCAAATAATGTCACAAATGGTCTTATTAAAATAGATTAGCAGTCGAATAATCAGATATAAAACGATTTCTAGAAATTTAACCGATTTTAATCATTATTTTATTTTAAAAAATTCTAAAACAGTCATTATTATTTCTTTTTAACCAAAAAGAAAATATTTGAAATCAAATATGTTTTACTGTTTTTCCCCTCGATCACTTTTCACCATCAACGCAAGCTGTGCACGTAAATTGTGTTTAATATAAGTAGAAAATTTAGTTGAACTAGAAATACGTAGGTTGGTTCTAATCATATTTGGCTGCCTCGTCAGTAAAACTATGTTTGTTCGAATCTATACTGAAGTAGGTATTAACTAGTTCCAACGAGTTGAAACGATTCACTTGAACGCGTTGAAACGTATGAAAAGCGTCCAATTTTGTTTTGCGTTTTAGTCCGTTTACTTTATCAACTCGTTTAAACCTTGTTACTTCAATTCGTTTTAACGATGATAAAGTCAAAATGAGATCAACTGTTGAAACGCAAACATTCGGACATTTCTCCACAGTTTAAACGCCTTGAAAAGAAAACAACTAGTAGCCATTTTATAGCGTTAATGTGTTATTTTTGTCTGCTTGGGTATCGTGATAATTTTGATTTTGCTGAAACAATCAAAGTCATCGAATTTTTCTGAGAAGTTTGAAAATAACCATTTAACTGAAATTAGAATGCTATTTTTATTGCCCGGGGTATAGTGACGCTCGTGGCCGCTTTCATCTAAAAAAGATGTCAGATGAAGAAAAAAATGCTCTCCATTTAATAAAATTTTGCTATTTTTTTGGAGATTTGAAAACTTTTGAAACTGATTTAGGCCTACAGAGAGATGAATGAAGAATATGGAAGAAAAAGGGGCAGGAGCGTCACTAGCCCCAAGTGTCTTCTATAAAATTAAAAAACAAAGAATAGACTTTGTGAATTGTTTTGACAGAATTTCGTTGGAGATGCTTACAGCCCTCAAAGTTCGATCTATGTGCATATAAAAATCATCATAACTGTTTGAAAACAAAGAGATAGAAATGTGATTTTTGCACATAGTTCATCGGTACTATAATGTGTAGCAACGTCATGGCATGTCGTTGTGCGAAGTTCAAATTTGGAGGGAGGGTAGAGGGGAAGGCTTAAGAGAATTATGGGAGTTTTCGAGAAATGTATGTTTCAGTTGTTGAGGGTGGGCAAAAATGACAGGCATATGTTTTACTGCAATTGATTCAACACGTTCTGTAACACTAAATAAAAACATTTTATTGACAACAGGAAGTCAAGAATTATATGAAGATCATCATCTGAGCAACATGATGATGACCAACACTTTTAAGCATATCTTTCAATATTTCTTCTTTTCTGTTATTCATATAAATATTAAGATGTATTTTATGAACAGAAAAGTGTAAAATGCGTAACAGGTTTAGATATAGGGATTTCAGAATTTGGGACATTGTTTTTTCCGTTATGCCCGGCTGAATGAGACAAACGGCAATTTTTGGGATTCGGGAATGTCGCGCAGGACTATTGTCGAAACCATGGGGCCCAAAAATCTAATTCGCTAAAACTGAGGTGCCCAAAGACTGATTGTCCGAGACCGCGTGTCAAAAATACCTAATTGACCGAAAACGCGGGGCCGAAAAACCTAATTCCCCGAAACCAAGGTTCGAAAAAACCTGATTGGCCGAAAACGCGGGGCCGAAAAACCTAATTCCCCGAAACCAAGGTTCGAAAAAACCTCATTGGCCAAGATTGTGGGTCGAAAAAACCTGATTGGCCGAAACCGCCGGTACCAAAAACTCTATTGGCTTATTCCGGCTTGCCCCAAAACCCATCTTGGCAAAATCCACCAGTCCCCAAACTCCATTGGACGAATCCACCAGTTCCAAAACTCAATTGGCCAAACTGTCCGATCCCAGCAACCAACCTTGGCCAAATATGCCTTGCCCCAATATCCACCTTGGCCGAATCCGCCGGGCCTGAAAAACCCCATTGGCATAAGCTGCCGGCTAAAAGAACCTGAGAGACTGATAGGGTTAGCGAGAAAAGAGAGTGGTGCATTCTGCTATTTAATGGTCATATTTATGTGTTGCCCGTAGACCTTCAAGGTGATAGAAGGAGAGAAAGAGGCAGATTTGCCTTTGCGTAGGAACTCAGTGATCGGCCAACGTGATTACAAGAGTAGTGAGGTAGTAAAATAGTAATGACTAGAGGCCCCTGTGAAAAGTCAGAATTTAAGATTATAGCAAAAGTTGATTTAATGAAGTGTTTGAATTAGCATCCCATAGAAAAAATAATTCGATTATGAATCAAGTTTAAAATTACTTATAATGGCACTATTATCATCTGATCTTTCAGATTTTTCAACCTAAAAAGACAGAATTCATTTGATCATTTTTAAAATGTATCTTAATCGATTTCCTACAGCGGCTATATTTATTGATTAAAATAGATTTAAACTTGGCCAAAATCAAATGAAATCGGTCTTTTTAAAACTGAAAATTCTGATTAAAATCAGATAATAATAGTGCTATTGTAAGCAAATTTTTATTTGGTTCATAAGCAAAAATTTTTACATGGGCATTTGGTTCATTACATATAAAAAGAAATGACTAAAGTTACAAACTCACAAAAATAACCATATGGGAATCACTAAAAAGTTTCTCGATAACAACATTATCTATTACTGTTTTCTTAATATCCGTTTTGCCTTGTCTAGTAATATCTTTTACTTCAACTTTTAAGCAATTGGATCCCGTTACTCTTGAACATCCTGTAGAAAAACTTAACATGAGAAAAGGAGGGTTCTGGAAGATAGAGGTCAACTTTATCTAAGTTTTGGCCTTGAGACTTATTTAGTATCATTGCATATGCAAGGCGAACTGGAAAATGTCTTCGAACGAAATTTAGTAGAAGTGTTGAACCATACTCTGAATTCAAAAATATTATAGGATTAAAATGAACATTTTTAGAAAATGCATCAGTGATAACTTCCAATAGAAGCACGTTTTGATGAAAGGCCCTAACAATTATTCTAGTTTCATAGCAAAATAATTTGTTTACCAGTAGATTTCTCAAAAGCAATGTTGTTTAGCCTATTTTTAAATTTAATGTATACGATGGTAATCCAGGCGGATTCAAAGTATTTAGAAACTCTATTGGAATATTGACTTGTAAATTATGATCGTCTATATCGCCACTGTTTTTTACAGAGCTAGTCACGTAAAAACCGCTTTGCTCAGCATTTTTTAACTTTGTCAAAACGCGTTCATTGATTAATCGACAACCTTAGTATTTTTTGGGTAGAGAATTGAAAGTCTTGAAAACGTTTTCAATACCAATACAGGTAAAATTATTACCGAAACCATCGCTAACTATGTGATTAGACATTAAAGAAATAGAAACTTCAACTGAAAATTGGATTTTAGATGTTGTTGGTAAAGATATCATACTATCTCCGATATCTAAAAGCCATTTAGAAAAATCAGGATCTTTGATAGCTTGTATATTGCGCTTTAATTTTAAATGTTTAAAAAAGAAACAAACAGAAGAATTTTATTGTTGGAGCAATAATGTCGCATCGAGATACTTTTCTAACAACGCACAGAACTTGTCGAAAGTCATCACCTAATACAACAATCCTTCTACAATTTCTTTCACTGTATGTTTTCGTGTATTCGTTTCGCTTTTGCTGTTTCTGTGTCATTTTTTAATAAGCAATTTGAACAGTGATGGTTTAGAGTTAATCGATTTTATTACAGAAACTTCACTTTATATAATACTTGCTGTTATTTCAATTAAGTGCAGTTTCTTCTATTTCTACTTTTCTTGGATATTAATTCTATTTTCTGTTTTTCTTTATCTGTGTACTGTAAGAACTAAACAGTTGAGTATCAGTTAGTGATAAAGTAAATAATTCAAAGCTCTACAGTGAGTTTTTGCAGCTGGCTTGGAAAAAGAAAACAAAATAAAATATAACTGACATGCATATATATGTATATCTTTTCTCCATTATATGACTAATCATATGAAAGTTCCTGAATATGAACGCTTGTGGCAAATAATATAGATTATGTTGTAAATATGAAAATTTTTATCTTTTTTAAATATATGGATAATTAATCAGTGATGAATTATCAAATCACTCACGTATTTAATCTCTTTTCAATCAGTTAATAATAAAAGAGTTCTTGCAATATTCAGCTTCGATATAATTATTTAGTATTTTTACTTTCAGAAAATTTAATAGTAAAAATAAAGTTCTGTAAATATCTTGATCTTGCTGCTGTGTGTGTAGAAAAATATAACCATATAAAGTATGACTAATACATATATACATAATGAACATATACGACGTATATGTCTTCAACCTAACCCAACCCAACCCAACCCAACCCAACCCAACCCAACCCAACCAAACCAAACTCAACCCAACCCATCCCAACCCAACTAAATCCACTCAATTTATATACTATGTACATATATATATACGGCGAGAGAGAATCGATATTGATATGTCAACAATTCACACATTGGATATTGAAATCTATGTCATGATTTAATGGAAAGCTAAAGTGTATTCATGGGTTATATGCACATCTTCATTTACGTATAACGAATTATTTATAGTATTTGTCGTGCATTTTGAATTTCCTGGAAATAGGAATTTACCATGCCCTCAACTCATATGTTTTTATGATTAAGATCTCAGGTGTATATGTGATGCAAATCGATTTTCGAATTGTTTTTTTATTTAATCATAAAATTAATCATAATTGTCAAGGTGTTAGCCGTGTGAAAATGGTGGCCGATGTTTTCAGAATAATGAAACATATCCATCAAAATCAAGTTTTATATGTCTCGATTGTTATTATGGTACCAGATATCAATTTTCAACGAAAGGTTTCATCTTCTCACTTGATTCAATTCTTGGATATCATATCAAGCCAAATGCTTCAATTGATCGACAACCATTCATTACAAAAATAAGTATTATTATATGTACGATTTTACTCATATTAGGTTTTGTCGATGGATTATTATCAATTCCTACATTTTACAGAAAGAATACAAAACAGGTTGGGCTGGTCTCTTCAATAACTATAATATTAATAATAATTATGCTGGCCATTCAATCTTGCGTATTAATTTTCTCACAAATGTCTTTAATAACCAATCGACCAGCCCCTTATTTGAACTGTGTTTCAATCGATGTTACTCTGAAAATTCTATTATCATCAAATGCATGGTTATATGCATGTGTATCAAGTGATAGAATGATATTTGTTATAAAAGGTGTTCATTTTTGTGAAAGAAAAAGTAAACAAATACGTAAATGGATCATAGCTTGTGTATTCATTTTCACAATACTTACTCACATTCATGATCCTACCCATCGTCAATTGATTGATGATATAAATAAAGACGAACATCCAATCTGGTGTTCAGTTAGATACTCTGCATCTCTTAACACTTAAAATTCGTTTATTACACTTTTTCATTTTTTAACTCCATTTTCACTAAATGTTGTATCTACTCTTTGGATTATTGTTGGAATATCTTTGAATCGCACTAGCGCTCAACCGGATAAATCCTTTAGACGACATTTGCAACGTCAAATCAATGAACATGGATATCTTTTATTAGCACCGTTTATACTTATAGTATTGCCCTTACCTCGATGGATCATTTTATTCACAATTGGGTGTATGAGATCAGCACGTTTACCATGGTTATATCTTATCGATTATTTTTTTTTCTTAATGTAGTCCTTTCTTTTGTCTGACCAGTTCTTCGCTTCAATCAATTCAATATAAGAAAAAAAGAATAGAGTTTGAGAGATGATTGTAGACTGCAACGATAGATGTCTACTTAAGAATTTGCGTGCTTATAAGCAATATTTCCTATTCTCAGATAATAAATATTTCATCAATGACTAATAATATTTTCTAACTCACTTCTTTTAAAACTTAAAATCTAACTCCTCCTTCCTCATAATAAAAGACTCTTGGCCTTCTATTATAAGAAAGTGTGTAGGGGCTATTAATCGATTTCAAAACAATTCACATCTGAAAAGTCTACTGAGCTGGTAGCATAAATGAAAGGTCAGTATTGATTAAAAAATTAAGTTCTGATGCGACATGGCTTTCTTAGAATTCAATATACACAAGCAGTGATAGAATTTAAAAATATACTTCCCATTATACATACATTGTGACTGCTGCTTCTCTGAATTTGATATAATAATCTTATAGTTTATTCACTGAATACTAGGTTACGAAGGAGATAAATTGAATTAAGTCTCACGTTTCCGATCTGATTCGAAGACGATATTCTAGCAGTTACTTCTGAATTGTATCTTCATCATCGATAGGTTGATTTTTACTGCAATAACGACGATAGACACCTACCAGACTCAAAAGTACTGACAAATTAGAATTCTCATTCTTATTTTCGATGAAATCATTAATGAAATTAGTAATGCATAGTAAACTCGTTTGATAGGATGTCATCTGAATATGGCACCGTTTATTTTCGTGCGATTGTCGTAATTTTCAATTCTCTGTACAAAACAAATTCTTTGAAAGATAATTGTCTGTCGATCAATAATCGTGGTATTATGTGTTGTTTTGAAATACCTGGAGAATTCCAACTTGATTATTACATGAGCACACTGATCTGGAAGAGAGTGAGTCAAGTGATGAACAAAGATGTTGATAGATTGTCTCTCTCTCTCTCTTTCATTTTTCATCTAACGTATCAGCTTCTTTTCAGTTTATTTTTTATCCAACCAAAAAGAACAATAAGAAGATTATAATTTTGACGTCAAGTTAAAGATTATGGTGAAAATAGGACGCAAAATTCACGTATAAAGAACATACGTATTTTAAAGCAGATAGCTAGGGGAAGAGTAGTCGATAACCAATTTTACTCACTTTCAGTGTGCCATAAAAATTGGCGTATTAATTAAATGACTTCGATCTCCGTTTGCATCGCATTCATTTGAATACAGCAGAAGGAGTAGATCATATTCAAACTTGTGCAACCACTCAAACAACTGCTAAAGCTGCTGACAGATATGAGAATGTACTAATTGATCGCACATCCAATTTAAAGAAGAATATCAATGGTCAATTGAATGATCTTTATGAGGACACTATCAGTAGACACCCATCGCCAAATGATATCGACTAAGCCAAACATTTAGATCAATATCAACAGCATCTCACTTACGCAAATGATGGAATGAAGACAATGAGAAGTGTTTTCAATCGATTGTTTTCTAAATTATTTGAAATTGTAAAAACATTCGTTAAGTGGGTAATTGATAGACTGCCGACATTGCCAGTGCTATTGCGGCCGTTTTCGGAAGTTCAATTTTTCACCTTTAGGTCAAATGCAACGCTTTGTAAGGATTCCTAATTATATTTTATCTTTAAATATCACTACCATACTTCGTTTTTATACTCTACTCATTCTAGATAAAATTATTAATTGAAATAATGGCTGAAAAAACAGTAAAAAGTTTAGTATACTTTGCTTGTTCTTATCTCTGTCTTCTAGTAAACCAAAAAAGATCCTAAAAGTCATTCCGCCCTAAAAGAAAGGATTTTCAGTACTTTTCGTTCATTAGGATCAACGAAATCAACAGAGCGCCGGAAAAAACCGCTCTTTAGAATCATCACAACAGCTTTATGAAGTCAGGGGAGAGAGTACTATTGCTAACGGTACTCAAATGGTGATTTAATATCATAAATAGATGCGTTTCTTCAATTTCATCCGATTTCATACGAACAACATAGTTAGTTTATCATTGTCGTAGTTATTGACATACTGCTCAATTAGTAATCCCTGTGATATTCTCTCTTTCTGTATCGCACTCTAAATTATTTCTCCATGGTTAGAATCAACTATTAGTTAAAACTAACCAAGAAAATAACCGATTAATCTTATGACTGTAATTCAAGCTCAATTTTTCATGGGGAAGAATCCCTTCATAATAAATCTCGATAAATGATGACTCACTGATGGGCGTTTATTGTCCTGCATGTATAATTTATTAGTTCAGCGTCTAAAAGCTTTGTATTAGGAGTTGGTGACAAGCGTTAATTATGCATGAGTTTCTCAGCTTGATTAGGATAGTATGTGTACGAAAAGAAACCGTTTGGCTACCATATCAATTCTTCTCCTCTTTCTTCCACTTGAAGCGCAACTCACACTTACGTACTCAATCACTCCTTCTCAATCTTGGAATGTTGTTTGAATCCAAATAGGGTCGTGTGAGATTGTGAAAATATGCTGAGAGAATATCTACAATGGGTTTCTCAGAATTACATTATATTTGGGACGAAAATGTGAATCGTCAGTTGATAATTACCTCAAACGGTAATCCGTGACTGAATCTTTGTGTACTGGTCCAAGAATAAGATTATAATGGAAATGCATTTATTCGAAAGCTTTGATTGGAGTTTGAGCCATGGATCATCGTACGAAGTAGCTATAGATAGTCAATTATCATTTTCAAAATTTTTATTTCTCTTCAATTCTACACGGATCACATTTTTACGACCTCAAAAATCTTAATTTCAATTGGAAGCGATACTTCAAGTCTCACAATGAATGATTGCGTCCAATTGGGACTTGTGCATCGGATGACAGAAGAGGAAGAATGCACTAAAACAACTCAACAATAGCAATCTTTGCATTCAGTCGCGTTTTCGACTGAAATTCGCACGTGCAAGAGTTCAAATTCATGTTCATAATGCCGGTGCAGCCAACTTAGATATGTGTATATTGTTGGCAGTCTATCTTTAAATTCTATTCGAGATTTAAAACAGTTACATTTCATGAAAAATTTAGAAAATTTCGACACATAATGTCACAATCATATCAAAACTGATGTACAATGCGGAATTTGATTTTGCTACAAATTCAGTTCGTCTAAAATAAAATGAATTCGTTAAAAAACAATTATCTATGAGTTAAAGTGGGTGAGAGAGAGAGAGAGGGAAGGAGAGAAACAACGTGAGATGAGGAAGGAGGTTGTTCTCACCCGC
>OENT01003787.1:0-10544 GCA_900239685.1 Rotaria macrura | reverse complement strand
ACAACCGATGTTGGAGATGATCGTTTCTCCACTTGTCCCATTTCGACGAGGCCATCGAACCACTCTTGCATTCGAATAATCGCAGGTGATGAGACTATCAGTGTCTTTGTCGACAATCATATCGCATGGGTCAGACAACTGATGGGCTCCACTTCCTTTTCCATTTCCACCGGCAACGACTTGACCACTCGCAGCACCCGATTTCCATCGCATAGTGCGATGATTGTCTGTGTCAGCGATATAGACAGTTTGATCATCATCAACATATAAACCCCATGGTCCAGAGAGTTGATTGGTTGCATTTCCTTGTTCATTTCCTCCAGCCACAGTGATACCATTTTGTTGCCAACGAGCTTCAGGATGAATGTCAATTGAGCTGGCACGCGATGGAACCGCTAAATCTTGAGAAGGGAGAGAGTTATTTTGCAAAGTTTGAGTTATGAACTGCTAGTCAGAAAAAATTGATTAGTTGATCGAGTTCTCACTTGATCGTTGCTATTCGTAGATTTGCTTGGTGCTCAGTTTACTGCATGATAGAATTGGATGCTATGAGAAAGGAACTTTTAAGTGAAAAGTTTTGTCTTGGAAAAGTGACTGTTTAGGTTGAGGTCGTCTATTTCAGAATAAATTGCATATCATAAACTGGTTTGAATCTTATTGGCGATGCAGACTTTCTTTGAAATTTTGTTCGATCTCATAATGTTGATGTTCCTGCATGAAAAACAACTTCCCATCATCGCTGTCTCTGAAATCCATTTCTATAGGATGTCCAGATGGAAAACAAAGTTGTTGGAAGTAGCATGAATTTTTTATCGATGTGACAATAAAGAAGACTTGCACCCTAGGCAACACCATTCTTCAATTTTCTTTTTCTTATTTTTCATAGACTTAATAAATATTTTCATTACAAGTGCACAGATTTTGAATACTGGGTTTTTTCTTAAATTTTCAGATTAATAGTCGATGTCAGGATCAACTGAAAAAGAATTCATGTACTGTTTATTTCCAACGTTCAATCGTCAATTGCTATATTTTGGTTTGATTGATTTCTTTTGAAGTTTTGGAAACCATTCATACCGATACTCTCAGGAACGAATCCATATCGACTTAAGGAAAGCTTAGTGTAAGTTTAATAAACAATGTACCGATTTGGTATTATCTTTATAACTAGTTATACAGTTTTTGATAAGTTTTCTAAGATTCCTAAGGGATGCCCATTCGTAACCAGTTTGGTTTTATTTCATATTTGTAAGTCCGTTGGTACTTGCTTCAAAATTTTATTGGGGTCGGATGCAAATAGAAAACTTGTTTTTGTTTGAGTTAGTCGCTTTTACACTTCTAATATATGTTTTATGGCGGATAACATTTTCTTACTCAAGAGCGACTCGCAATTGCCCATAAATAATACTTTATCACTAGGTTATCCTTCGTATGATTTATAAAAACTGAGGGCCTTTTAAAAACTCTTCTCACATATAATAACTGAAGAACCTATAATCATGTTGGGATGCAAATTTAAAAGTCAGAAAACTGTTTTGATCCATTCAACGCTCGTCGCTATTTCATCTATTTCTCCCAAAAGTTGGCTATCGCTTTAAAATGTACTAAAATTGCCTTAAACCATATGTTCCCTCAGAATCTTAAGAATCATAGATGCTCTTCCAAATATCAGAGAAAATGATCAAGATTTTACGATATTGGTATTACTAGACTACTTATGCACAAACATTAGATGATAGTAAGAATTCAATGGAACGCTAATACTTTAGATCGGGGACCACTCGGTTTTCGTAATAGAAACCTTTAGTTTTATTTGCTGTTTTATATTTTAGAAGAGCAATTTTTTCAGTATTTAATGTCTACAACCTGTACACGTCTTTGTCATAAAGCTTCCCAACGAGACATTGTGTTATATTGCCGGTAAGTGAACCTTACTGTTCCCATATGTGTATGCATGACCTGAAATTTTAGAATACATATAAAAAGAATTCTGAAACACTCCCCAATGTGATTTTCATTGAGATCGATCAATCACATTTTTCTTGCCTTTATCTTAGAATTGAGACTTTACAAATGAAGTTTTTTCTATAGCCCCCTCCGTCGAGTTTGTTTTTTCTCTGCAGAAGAGTAGCTTTGAAATCTGAAGCAGTAATGGAGTGTTGTTATTAAAATGAGTTGTAAATGAATAGATGATCATCAATGACATACACTAAATCCTTGTATGCTAGCTGCATAGTGCGATAAGGAATGGTAGATTATTTTCTCTTACAGTATTTTTGCTCGAATGAGAAATCCTTGATTGGATGATATTCAGATCAAGTGGTCTATGAATGGACGGAAATGGAGAACCGGACGATATATATGCAAACATAATGATTTTTTTATGGTACGGAGTTTTGAGTTATTTTCATATCAATTGAAACTGAGCATTGTTTTTGATCTTGAAGAATAGACTAAGATGGAATCAAATTTCCTAATTTCTAAATGTATTTATATAATGCCCGCTTGTTAAATGTATAAATAATTACTTCTCATATAAAACGAATAAAGCAGAGACACAGATTTACATCGTATGCAATAGTATATCCAGTTAGCTGTGATAGCCACTAACACTAATCAAGATACAGGGATGTTTTCCTCTATTGATTAAGCCCGCTAAGCACACCCCACTGTTGCTTGTTAAATTGATGAGAAATAAGCTGATTCCAGCAGCTTCAATCATTATAGGTCTCGAATTCCCACATTGGTTTTCCTTTGTAATCAATAGATTAATCGAACAATACACTTGTATGATGAATTAGAGCTCTGAAGACTGATTGGCACTAATATTATTTTAATTCAGAGACATTTCACTATCTCACAAGTCATTATTACATTTTCAATACTACAGCACTTGAGTGCATGAAATTTCACTATTCAAATGCTAATAATGACAACTTGAAGATAAAAGGTAAAATCGTAGGTAAAGCAAACTATGACTGATGATCAATGAATCTATTGAAAACAGTAATTTACTAGTGGAATAAGTGAAGGGATGCGCTCTGTTCTTCTCAAATCACTCAAACTGAATTGACTCTTGTCTAATAATAAGATCTGTGAATTTTATTGTCAGACACTAAATTACGAAATAGCACTTGTTCTCATGAATTTAGATTTCGCTCCGAACGATACAATGCGATGCTCTTGAAAACTAGAACAGATGAATTTCTTACTTAAACAAAGATATCCAAGCAAGGAAGGATTTTTTCTAAAATGAAAACTATGAATGGTTAACATATCCAAAGAAAGAAACAAACGTTTGAAGGAATAAAACAAAAGCCCTCTAGTAAACACATGACTACGTATTAGTTTCCTATTTTTGTGTCTATCTTTAATTAAATTTTATCATTTAACAGATGAAACACAATTTTGTAACAGTATATTCGTTGAAAACATATAACAAGCCTATGAGTTTCATACAGGCGTCAAAATAAATCTACTTGACTGTATATGAATAAGATCGATAAACTACTGAGTAAGATTCTTTACTCATTTCACCACGTTAGCACTTGCAGAGCAAATTTAGCGACGACAGCTTTTATACTTTCAAGTGAAATAGTTGGGCGGTAAAAATGAACGATGTTTCTCACAATGGTAACTTATTGCCACGAATCAAGATCTAGATGATGGCTATTCTAAATATACATGTTTCGATACTGTAAAATTATATGTACAAATACTTCGTTGAGCCCTTGATATCAATTTGAAATAATCGAGAATAAGAGTGAATTGAAGAAAAATTGACGTATAACTGTAGAAAAGGAACGAATTTATGCTAATTACTGGAGAAGAAGAAATCCGAATACCTGAAGCTTTGACTTTCTACAAAGTACATTAACTACATCATATTCTTTAAGAAACGAACGAAAAATATCTCATCTTACAATATTGATGTAAGAAAAATACATGGAAAATTAAGATAACGAACTACGCGTCTTCTTTACTTTTTCTTTGTTATACTGCACTAAAAGCGAGTATATATGTGTATATAATATAAAACTTGCTATTATATAGTCATCAAATCTAATGTACTGAAAATTGTCAAACAACTCAAAAATTTTGTGAATGGCAATCAATTCATTGAATTTTCAACCATAAATGAAGTTGATGACCTATGATTTTCTACTTAGTCATACAGATTATCATGAAACGCTTTCATCCACCAGTTTAGGATTTTATGGAGATTAGAGTCCATATAGGATCATTATCTGGGGAGAAAAATATCGACAGAACCTGATTGAAACTTTTACTACCATCTTCGATAAAGAAATTTAGCTGTTTTGTAAAACTGCATCAAGCTATTTGTTCCATCAGAATAATCAACAGATTGAAGTTTTTCGAAGTCATACTATATTGTTCCAGTGATACCCTCATGTAATGTATCCACCTTGACAGAGTCTTTTTCCTTTTGAAATTGCGCTGAGGTAAAAGTGTCCTTTTCACCTCTTAATTCTGAGCGAATCCCAATTAAGAGAATAAAAAACTAAGAACTATCCTATTCATGCTACTTTAACTCAGGCCTGCAATACGAGGAAAGTTTGAAGCTAAACGCTGAATTTGAAAGCTTTCCAAACACAAGAATTCAGGATTTACTTGTTGTGGACCAAAGCCCAACTCAAGACATATTTTAAACTGTATTAGAGTTGTAAATCTGAACATTTAATTGACTTCAAGAGTCTCATTGTGAAGCGTTTCCTGAATGGAAAGAGAGAACAGTAGCACTTACTTACACACTCATATATTCTCTAATCGAGGTTTTAAAACTATAATCACCATCTAACTATAGATCGTAGAAAAGTGTTGTTAGCTCGTATCGACGAGCTTTAACGTTTTTTATTCTCTCCTTTCTTCAAAGAATCTTGTGCATATATATATAAGAGAAAACGAACGAGAGAGAGAGAGAGACAGAGAGAGAACAACAACCAATCGAGAAGACTAGATATCGAGGGGCATGACTGATGGTGAATCACCGCTAACAGTCCTCCCCTCCTTATCAAATGTGTGTCCTCACACTTTAACATAGTGTTTACATTTTGTACTTGAAATATTCGTTCTTTTATTTGTCCATTGTATTGCATCAGGAGCTATCGTCTAACAAGTTGAAAATGTTTCTAATACATTAAATCATTGGATATATGTGAACTGAAAGTTAATCGTTTTAGTGCTGGTGATTCATAAGGGCAATGTGAATATTTCAAAAACGGTTAAATGTGGATATATGAAATGAGAAACCATGTGTCCTGTTGTCCATTGAACATTGAGGGATGAAATTTCATTGATACATCGATTGAAATATTTTTTTTAAATCATCGAATCGGCATAATATGTAAAGTCGAAGTTGTTTAAATGATTGTTTGTTGGTATATCAGTTTCATCGATAAATTGTAATTAATCTTCATTATTCCTTTCATAAGACATCAATCCTAATGTTTTATTTTCTTTGTTGAGTCGAAGAAATGGTTTTGTAAACGAATTCGATGAACTATTTAATGTGCTGATGATGAAACTCGTTGAATCCGGATGTTTAATGTTTTTGTGGACATATTTTCACGTTCGAAAAGATGATACGATATAATGCCTCTATTATTGAATTGAAAACGTGTTTGATTAAATGTTCATTATTAAGTGTATATGGTTTGTCATTGAGCAGATAATTTCGTATGTGATCCGATTGTCGAATAGATAATCTCGAACCATTATTATGATAAATGAGTCATTGTAAAATTCAGTCGAGTGTTGATTTCGTGTTGATGTTGTCGAATCGAAAGATGTTGTGTGTCTAAATCAAATGATTATATGATTGGTTATTTTACCCCCTTTATTTTATTCGTTTTGTGATAATGGTTATTGTTTTGTTTTGCTTTTTTTCGTGTTAGCTGTTGTTGATAATTCCTATCCCCATCGTTGTTCATATTGTTCCTTTGAAAAATAATTTATTTTCATTTTCAATTTTGCTTTTTGTTCTTCGTGTTGTGATTTAAATCCAATGACGACTTTACCTCTATGTTTGTTGATTGAAATCTGGTGGCTGGTATGTATGTCGTCTTCTACGAGTTGAGCCCGAATTTTTCTGTAATCGAATTTATGGTAAATAGGACGTTTGATCTTTTGTTGAAAATCTGGTCGATGTTTTTGTTTCCATTTCAATTTCATATTCTTTCGACGTTGTTTTTCGGTTTTCGATAGAGTTGTTGATGGTGCAGGAGCTGGTTCTTGTTCTATTGATTTAAATTCATTAATTTCATTTTGTGTTGTTGTTATTATTAATTCGGGTGGTGGATCATATGGTTGATGTACAAGTTCTTCTTTTGCCTTGTTAAATTTTGGTTTAATTAATTCAATTAATTCATCATCACTTATATTTGATAAGTCATCTTCTAGATCGATTAATATATTTGTTGACGTTGTTGTTGTTGATTTGATTGTTTTTGTTGTTGTTGTTGTTGTTTGTTGTGGTAATCCGTGTAGTTGGTAGTTCGTTGTTCCTTCTGGGTATATATGGAGGAATAACTCTGCGACTGCAATACAATCATCTGTGGCATATTTTTTCATTTTCAATCGTTGTTGTTGTTCAGTGTGTTTATTGTATTGCGATCGACTAAATAATTTATTCTTCCATGTATTTAATTCTAAATCAATACCACACTGCCACGAATTAATTGTTTGTGATTTATCCAAAAATTTTTTAAATGTAGTTGCAATAGCATCTTGTAATGACCAGGTTGCATTGGAATCGTAACGAGATTTGTGGTCACATTGATATTGCAAATAACCATTTAATTTGCCATCGTCCATATCATCATCAATATCATCACCAGGCAAATCATCCATGTTGGATGATACTGTTCCGGTTTTTTTTACACGCTTTTCCATTTCTGATTGCGTTATACAGTGTTTATCATGCCATTTTCTAAATAAAAATTGTAAATCAGAATGTCGAAATGGATTACCTAGATTGATAAAGTCAAGATGGTGGAAATTGTTAAATTCATTGTCCAACGTTCCCCAGGTGATGATTCTGTTGTTATTGTCAAATATGGTGCACTAGAGTTCTTTAATTTTGGTGTATAACGTTGTTTTTGGGTCAGGTAAACATGCCGTTTCGATTAGTATAATTGTTGATGCATCGGTCGAGTGTAAGAATTGGATTTGTATAAGTGCATCATTCTTTATTTTCTTTCGTTCTGATTCGGTGTCCACTGTATAACGACTTGTTCGGTTTGCTAATGTGATGAGATCATCTATTGTCTCGATGCTAGATTTATGGTGGATGTGAATGATGTTGACATTTGATGATGACTCGAATGTGGGATATTTAGCTTTAAGATCTTCGTTTTTCTTCATTTTCTTTGCTGTTTTATGCCAATTGTGCTGTTGTGCTGTTGTTAAAGTGAAATAATAGGCTGGTGGGTTATTTGGATCAAGACTTGCATACGACATTTTAATAGATAGCTACAATACAAATGATATGTATTCTTGCTAAATGCACTCAGAAAATGAATTTCTTTGTCTGGTCAAATTTTTTCTTTCCTTCCAATTAGAAATATCCCTGGAAACTGTTCATACGTAAAATTTTCTTTCCTGTACATATCCGATACGACTCGGTTATCGTCCATATATAAAAATTTTCTTTCCTTTGATGTGGTAGATATATATATATATGTCGTATTCTTGTATAGATAATAGTGAATTCGTCGTTCAGTACCATGTGCTTTTATCTTTTCACAGAACGATCTGTACACAACCGTTCAAGTGTATCGATTATGTCGCATCGTGATTGGATAATGTATCATTTTAAACTTAAATGAAGAAGTATTCGAATTCGATAGCTCGTCCTTGTCAGTGAGAAGGTGACATCTGTCTCTCCGGCATAGACAAGTGAATCGGACTCAGAACTTTGGTCACTTAATTTTTAATGATCATTGTATTTTCCACTAAATATACTATCTAATTCCACATCTTTCCCCCTCGGGATGTGTTTATTGAATTAAATTCCATCGTTCCACAAGTGGAACGATAACATCCATTGTAACTTGTTTTGTTAATGTTAATTTTTTTACATGTTGAACAATAAATGTTTTATCGCCTAATTGTTTAATGATTTTAAATGGACCTTCATATCTTATATCAAATTTGTTTCGGATGTTTCTTGTTTTTACCAAAACTAAATCATTTAATTTTAATGATAAATTTTGTCTGTGCAAATCAAATCGAGTTTTATATTTTTGTTGATTCGTTTTTATGTTGTTCCGAGCTTCGTTTGCTAATTCTTCAAGATAAATACGGATCTTTTGGCTATGCTCTGGGTCTTGTGTGAGCGAAATAATTTCTTTTTATTGATCGAATGGAAGCGTTGCTTGCCTTCCATGCATCATTTCAAATGATGTTTGCTTGGTTGTTGCGTGAGTCGATGAATGATAATTAAATGTGACATATTGTAACACTTCATCCCAATTTGTACGTCGTTCATTACATAAAGCTGCTATCTTCCCATCCATAGTGGCATTGAATCGTTCAATTTGTCCGTTCGTTTGTGGGTGATATGCTGTTGAGTATAAATGAGTAACACCCAGGTTTTCAAATAATTTGCTCATGAGTTGAGATGTAAAATGAGTACCATTATTAGTTAAAATACATGTTGGAGTTCCATATTTCAATATAACATCATTTATAATGAATTTAACTGATGTTGTTGTCGAACAATCGCGGACAGCTTTTGTAACTACAAATTTAGATAATACATCTGTCAGGGATATGATATATCTATTTCCATGCCTTGATGTTGGGTTGATTGGTCCATGAAAATCCATACTTAATAGTTTCCATATTCCATCCGGTGGTGGTATTGATTTTAATTTTCCTGGCAAGTTTTGACGACGATAATTGTTCTGTGCACATGGTAAACATGAATTTAAATGATTGTTAATATCGGCTATCATTGTTGGCCAGTAATACCGTTCTTGAATTTTTCTTGTGGTTTTATCACGACCAAAATGAGCTCCATTACCCGGTGTGTCATGATAAATTTTCAATATATCAGCACGTATTCGTCCCTCTGGAACGAATGGTACTGATGGGAGTGGTAGTTGTTTTCTAAACAATATTCCATTTTCAATAAAAAAATTCTTTTTACCTTTGATATTTTTTATTAATTCCTGCACTGCCCCATCTTGATCTTGAAACTTTCTCAGATCTTCCATATCGAATGGGATGATTTTATTCGGATTTTCATCTGATTGTTTTTCTATCGATTCTTTATCAATCGCTGCTTTCCCTTGTGGGATGAGCTCGTCGTTTTCGCCATTGATTGATATCATGGATTGTCTTGCCGCAGTTTGTTGTTGTAATTTGGCTTGAGCTCTAGTAATTGTTGTGTTATTTTTAATAGACTTGCTTTATTGTGTAAAACTGATAGAGATGCATCTGTTTGCGTAAACGTTGATTTATATTGAATTCGTTCTTCGATATCTTCTTCAGCTGTTTCTACTGGTGATCTTGAGAGATAATCAGCCATATTATTTTTCTTTCCTTGAATGTGTTTCACTTTAAATCGGTATTTTGCTATAATTAGTCTCCATCGTTCACATCTTTTATTTAATTGTTCTTTGTTTGAGAAATTAATCAACGGTTCATGATCCGTTTCTAACAGGAATTCATGTCCACGAAGATATTTATCCCATTCGTCGATTGCTTGAACTATAGCGTAACATTCTTGTTCAATTGTCGGCCAATTTGTCTGGGTTTTCGTTAATTTCTTTGACATATATGCTAACGGTCGGTCACCATTAGGAGTAATTTGTAATAGAACAGCGCCAATTCCATCGGTACTGGCGTCGGTTTGCAATTTAAATGGTAGTGTATCATTGGGTAAGTTGAGAATGAGATCGTTCGTTAATATTTCCTTGAGTTGATAGAAAGCTGTTCTAGCTTCATTTGATAATTCAAATTTTGATTTCTTGTTATTTTCTTGTTGGTGTGATGTTGCTGGTGAATATTTGGGTAATGGCGCGGCGATTGAAGAGAATTTTGGAATAAACTTTCGGTAATATTCTGCTGCCTTGACGAATCTAAATGCTTCTTCAGCTGATGTCGGTTCTCTAGTTTCCGTTAGTCCACGAATATTGTCTGGATCTGGTTTGATGGTACCTGTTCGAATTAAATGGCCAAGAAATAATATTTCCGTTCTTGCCACTTCACATTTGTCAACATTTCATTTGAAATTTGCTTCATGTAATAGGGAGCATACTTCTTCAATGTGTCGTAAATTTTCGGTAAAATTTTTTGAGTATATAATAATATCGTCGATTTAGGCGAGTACGTGCTTCCATCGATTTAGACCTAATATTTGATTCACAATACGTTGGAATATGGGTGGGCCATTTGTAAGTCCCTGTGGTAACACCGTAAATTGAAAATGTCCGTCTCTAGTTGAGAATGCTGTTTTTGGTCTGTCTGGGTGTGGGGTGTGGGTGTGAGTTTGGGTGTGGGTGTGGGTGTGGGTGTGG
>OENT01003785.1:0-10551 GCA_900239685.1 Rotaria macrura | reverse complement strand
CCCCCCCGAAGTCGTGTTTTTGTTCATCTAGTTCTGTAAATTTAGATAGTACCGTTGGGTAGCCTAATCCAAATTGACTAAAAATGAGCTGAAGGCTTGGTAGGGACTGGGGGTTTTAGATATAAAGAAACATTCATCTTTGATATTGACTATTTAGCACTGGTGCATACCTATTAAACAAACAGCTCAAGTCTACAGCATTCAATTGCTCAAACACATGGACCTATGATTGACAAGAGCAATATGAATAGAAAAATAAAAAACCTAGTAAATTTCCAGAAATCGATAAACCAAGGCTAATCATCGTATGTCATAATTAAATGAACGAATATTATTACGTACTAAACAGCAGATGATTCTGCAGCATCAAGAGGTGTCGATTGAAATCGACGATCATTCGTGAAATCGATTCAAACTCTCGAATTTCTCGATCGCTTGACGTCACAAGAGTACGAAATTCATTCCGAAAACAAAGGCGAACCGAATTGGTATATTTGAGATAGACCCCAGAGACCTAAAACGAATCGAATCGAATTGAGATTTTGAAAAACTAGGTCGAATCGAATCGAATCCGAAGTGTCTATTCGGTTCTACTTACGAATCGCAGCACTGAGTGTCATTTTCAAATATTTTTCGCGTTACGTGTCGTGTCGTTGCAACACCTTCCATCAATACTACCATCGTGTGGCAGTTCATCGCTGCTAGACAAATTGTCATGCAAAGAAGTTCGAATTTTGACCTCTCGATAGTGAAAAACAATCTCTATATTAGCTCAATCGAAAGTAATACTGATTGGTATTTCTATTTCCACTATACTTCGTCTTTATTTCATCGCAATTTTTTTCTGTATAGACTGAATATTGTTCAGCTGCCTACACGTACGCTTGCAGTTTCTTTCTGATAGAATCAAAGGGTGAAAGCTGAGATTTTATTGCTTTTGAAATATCATATGTATACTAAATAGTTCAGACTAATTCTGTGGAACCCAAATTCAAGACAACAGGTCCCACAGTGACTAGTATTTTCGAAAACTTTAGAGAAAATCATTGGGATCCTACGAGATTCAAAGCAAGTTGCATAATCCTAAAAGACCTCAATTCTAGTTGCAAATCATGTCAAAAAGTAACCCATAGATAAAAAATCCCTGGTGTTGACATTAAAACGTTTGCAATAACCGGAAGATCTAAGCATCCTCAGAAAATTGAACGAAATGAAGGTACAAATGGAATAGAAGTCCAGTTTAGAAAGTAGACAAGATAGTTCTTTCACTTGATTAGAATCTTTAGATGCACCCATGCTCTATCTCTTTTTTGTTATGAAATTACTTTTTCTTGTGGAATCTGTTTTTATATTATGATTATTCTTTGCGAAATATACTCACAAGCAAAAGAAAAGAATACGGACCCTCGAGACAGATGAAGCTAGCTTATCATGGCTGCGCACACGCCCTATTAGCAATGATGTAATCTTGTGTTATGTATGAGTCTAGTGGGGTCGAATAGAATCGAACCGAATACAGAAATCAACCGAATAGAATCGAATCGAATTGAGATTTTTCTATTCGTTCCCGTCTCTGATAGACAGCAAATCGAGGTCAGAATTCTTCAGAAAAAAAGTGTTATTTGTTATTGATTTCTTATTTATGAAAAATAACAAAAAACGTTGTTTTTATAAAAGACAATAACAAAGAAAACGTTATTGTTATTAGTAACAAATAACAGAAATAGTTATTGTTATTTATAACAATAACAATAAATTCTCACCCCAATCTTGCAGGCAGACATTTCACGTATTAGGCTGACGACTAGAGCTCATCTAGCTATGCCCTTTACGAGTCATAACTATCACATCGAAGGATAACAGGAGCAGATGACCACCTGTTTTAATAACTTTTCCTTATAGACCTTAAATCTCTGGATAACAAAAGCGAATTTCGCTGCGACAATCAGCATGAAAGGCAAGCAGAGTTATCTTAACATCTCAGTTAAGTGTGAAGTGAGAAAGCTCAGTTTTTTGGAGCTTTCATAGCCTGAGATCCGTTACTCCAACAAAAAAATGAATGAATCTACTAGAATAGACTTCAAAGTTCAAGGTAACTCAATGTTCAGTAGATTGCTCTAAACCTTCCTAGAGGAGAAAGCTGTTCGCTGAAGTTCCCTACAGCAATCACTTAGGATAATCTCTTTAATATGTGACATTGGTATTGATAAGTATTCTCCAGTGCCGAATTCTGATTGAAGAAAACTAGACAGCTAGCTGTTTTTTTTCTGGAGTTACTCAACTTCCTATTTAATATGATATCTTAAAAAGGGCAATGAATGCAATTCAATTTCAAGTACCTACTCTTTTCTCTGAAATCAGATTTTAGAAACGTGAAAAATTAAAAAGTATTCGGATCTTGGTATTTGTAAGAAAGTCGGACTCCACTAGGAGCTCACTTTTCTATGAATTGTAAAGAAGGTGAACAAGAAGAAATCAATATCTCAGATGAAAACTCGATGGCAAATCCTCTATTTTAGTTTTCTCTTTCTTATATCGATCATTTATCTTTTCATCTTGCGCATATAAAATATGAATGAAAACGATACTTAAAAGCTACTAACAAATGATAGATGTCTTTTAGAAAGTTCCTAGCATAATGGCTACAGAATTAAAATCTGAAGCACGATGAAATTGTTCGTGCAAATTCTCGAAAAGCGAGCCATTTTATGTATATTGGAGATACTTATTCAAACTTTCTTAATTCACAGTATAGAAATTCAAGAAGGAAATGCTGTATCTACATTTCAGTTAAATTTGAATTACAAATGATCTCTGATAATCATTTGAAGCCGTCGGCCACGTTTTGTAATGCTCTGTGAAATCTAGCAGTCACTGACTGCGATGGACCATTAATTAATTAATTATACAGTTAGTAGTTAGTTAGTCAAATACTATGTTTGTGTTGGTCTGTGGTGGGAGGAAGTCTCAATTTCTTCCCTTTGTAGCTCAAATCCCGTTTTAGATCATGACCCTTAATATTGGTGGATGGCAATAGAAGGCACTCAATTTTATCAAGAATACACTCTCATTTAATCTATTTTGGCATCGCTGAAAATTTTCTTCTACTGATAATTGAATTGACGAAAAATTCAATGGTAGACGTTGATGCAAAAAAACAAAGATGTTCTTGATAAAAAATAGATTTGTCCAAAATCTTCATTAATACTACGTGATCCTGTGCAATTATCTGAATGTGGTCATCGGCAGTGTCATATCTGTTCGAATGCTACACAAGAATAAGTTTCATTATCAGCGAAGGGTATTAATGTTTATCATTGATCTATTTAAAGAACGACAATAAAATGTGAACAATGTGAATCAGAAACATCACAAATTAACGTAAAATATGTTCTTACAATTGAAAATATAATATATTCTTTTCTGTAGATACAGCTTGATCGAGGTTTCAAAAATTATACGAAAGCACTACCCATTGAACGTTCATTTTGTCAGTGGGTTTGTGTTTTCCATGAATATCAAGTCATTTTTTAATATTTATTGTATTTTGTAGTCTTGAATCCTTTTTCATATAAAGGAACATCTCAATCAGTCTCATTCGAATATGACATGTGAATATTGTGCCGAACAGTTCAGCTCATTTAACAATTTTCAGGAACACAAAGCCTTTGGATGTCAACAATTGATAGTTCTATGTAAACTGAACGATTTTAGCTGCGATCAACTAGTAGCAATTTTCTCTAGGTTAAATTAGTATAGTAATCTATTTTTTATTAGATCATCCACACGAAGATGCACGAACACTATTTGAGTGAATGCCATCAACATAAACTAAGCACTGTTATTAGCCGGATGTCATTGCAATGCAATCATCGGCAAATGGATATTGATCTTCCACGAGTAACAACTACAGTTGCTTGCACTTCTTCTGCAGCTCAATTGGAAAATCTTTTTGAAATGCTCAATACCCTTGGAGGTGGCATTGAAACCTTGATAAACGATCAGCAATTGTTCAGTAATGAATCACTTCAAATGCAAATTACTATTTCAACATTAAGAGAGGAATCATCAAAAGTTAAATTATCTATTGAAGAATCAAACTTATTTTTGGAAGCGATGAAGCTCAATCAAGATATTCTCGATCAAGATCTTGCATCTGTGCAACAAGAAATCACTGATGTAGAATGCATATTATATGATGGAACATTGGCATGGAAAATTCAAAATTTTAAAGAGAAAATATATAAGTTAAAGAATTAGTTTTATACTCCCATAGATCAACAAGAAAATCATATAGGAAAGAGAATCAATACTCGTGTCTACTTTGATTCTCATAGTTTTTTTGCATTTGATTTCTAGCTGATGCACAGTCTGAGCGACAAACTTCAATTTATTCGCCTCCATTTTATTCTTCACCAACTGAGTATAAAATGAGAGCTCGTGTTTATTTGAACGGTGATGGTAACGCCCATCATACATACATGTCACTCTTTTTCGTTCTCTTGCGAGGTTGGAACGATCCGATTCTCAAATTTCCATTCAACTATAAAATGGCATTTGTTTTGTATGACCAAACACCTACACGACGGCATTTTATCGATTCATTCCGACCAGACATTAGATCGGTCAGTTTCCAACGACCTCAATCAGAGATGAACATTGCCAGTGGTATTCCAAAGTTTTTCCCATTGGAGATGATTCAAAAAGAAGGAAATCCTTATGTCAGAGATGACACCATGTTCATCAAAATTGTGGTCGATTTCGATGACTTACCCAAAACTTGATTGCCATATGCTATGAGTCTCAATCCAGGGCTGCCAATGTATGTGCAACGAGGAATGATCAAGCAAGAAGCAGAACGACGATCTCAACAACAGTCCGTTGAGTAATTGAAGGTACCTGAACAATTACCTCCTAATTAGTTTACAAATCAAAGTGAAGCAATAATCAAGAGTATCCTGTTTGAAACTCTATAAAGATTTTTTAAATCTTGCACTATAAACAAGAACTTAATTAAAGGTTTTGCTGGTTTTCGTGTGTTTATACACGAGTTATTGATCTCTCGCAGAATATTGAAGTCATTTCAGTCTTCTGACAAGAGCACGTTTGTACTGACGTGAACATATTTTCTTGTGACGATATCACTCTTCAGATATGCTTTTAAGAGTTTCTCAAGCATTAATACACACTTCTTTGTTGATTGGTGGAATCCGAAGATTAAAATTTTTTTCCAGTGATGAGTTTATCCTTTTATTTGTGAACATAATTCAAATTCTATTCAGGTTTTATTCCACATTTCATATTATTGAATGATGCGTTGTCTAGTCTTGAAATAAAATTTTATTGCACTTCATCATTGAATAATGGACATCTTCATCGTACATCTATGGAAAATTTCTATTTAAAGTGTTTCTTTTTTACTACAATAAAGTTTTATTTCAATGTTTGTGCTTTCAATATTTTTCATTTCAATATTTTTTACCTTCGTCATTTTTACTTTGCACCAAATTCAAGTTTATCTCTTATTCATGGGTATAAAAATGTATCTGGTTGAAAGGATTATGTATCATCGTCTTCTATCTTGTTTGACGAAGGAATCGTCGAATCAGAAACCTCGCATTAGTAAATAAAATTATAAAAGGACCGATCAAGGAAAAAACGAAATTTCACAGTTAACTTTCTATATCGATGAAAAGACGAGGTAAGGTGCTAAATTCGATTACTTGTGCAACTGTTCAAATCAACTTTCATATGAAACAATCCTGGTGGGTGTGGGTTTCGAGTTCATTTCTTGATTACATTCATACCCACCACCATCTCTTCGTCTATTTTGGTATGGACTGTCGAGATTGTTTTTCGTATAATGGACAATCTCGAACTAGTAACAGTTTAATTTTAACTGTGAAATGTGTTTGAAAGACCTAACATGATAGCCGATACATGTCATCGATCGCAGGTAAATTTCAGCGTTATCATAGTGTCAGACTTCCTTCACTTTCAAGACATTATTTAATTCAACAAATGACGGTTTTAATTATTTGTCTTGCTAATTTTGTAGTAGTAATAGTTCTATGATCAAATTTAAAATTTGAGAAAAATCTGAGGAAAAGACAAGAAGGGTGTGGCAGCCACTCGCAGCGAGACCCACTCACACATGTACCTCGGTGCTTTCGTAATGTAAACATACGTTTGCCAAAATACCGACTAACCAAAATAGGCATTAAACGCGTAAGATATTATTAGAAGTCTTATAAACGATGTCGGTTAGGTAGGTACTCTTAAAGAACTGACTCACGCTTACATCTCATGGCAACATTTCTTTAAAATTTTGGTACATTTTATATTCGATCGAGAATTTCAAGGGCTATTTTAATCAATATTTTGATTTTGCCTACCCCCTCGTCTTCATGCAAAAATTTCAAAAACTAAGCCCTGGTATAATTTTGATCAGAATTATAATTATTACATACATAGTATCCCCCCTCCCCTCCCATCCTATCTTGATATGAAATAGGTCTGGTAGATCTTCCTCTTTTCTCTGTTTTTCTGAATTATAACGACTGTAAGTACAGGGTATGAACATTTACAATTGAGTGCCTGTTAATTTTTTACTGGTATTCTTGTACATAGTTGTGTTAGGGTGTACCAAATGCACTGACGAGCCAGCTATTCACACCCAAATTTTGAGGTAGAACGATCGATCTTTTCAACGAGTATTGAAACATCGAATAATGTAAAGAATTTCGAAAAATTCTAATGATACTGTATGTTGTAGCGTTTTTTGTGACTGAGAGCCCATGATACGAACGGGGGGGGGGGCGGGGCTGGATTCCCAGGATCTGTGATACGGTAGAGATACAGATGATGCGGAAATTCGCTTTTCCCCTTTGCCATGGAAACTTCCAATTATTTAAAAAATTCGAAACCTTCTACGAGTTCTGCCACTTCAATGGCAACATCGAACAAGTTATTCACCGTCACGTTGTTGATGAAAAGAGAAACGAAAAAATGATTTTCTCCTTTTCACGAAAGTAAGTGTTTAAAACAAAAATGGCTTCGCCATTCTGTCTGCCTGTCCAGTCAATCAGAAAACAGTCCCGTTTAGACATGACAGTGTTCCATGTTTGTTGATAATATAATGAAACAAGTTCAATATGGTTTTGCTCGTGAGCCAATTCCAAATCTTGATCAATTGCTTTGTTAATGTAGTCTGTGAATACTTTCAAACCATAATACATGCTTGATCTTTAAATCAAATCAGTGAAAAACTTCAAAACAATGATGTAAACAAGTCTTGTCATGAGTTGATATTGCACAACATATTTCTTACAATCAGTCCAACATCAGAGACGGGGAAGTAGATTTTTTCTTTTCTATGAAAGGTTTTCGACTCAAATAAATACTTCGGAGACCTAAGCAATGAGTTCCGTTCTCTATTATTTTGGTGAATCACAATTATTCAGTTCTTCAAAAACATACCTCTTGAAACTACTCAGTTCAAATATTATTCATCAATGAAAAGGCCTTTTTCTCTGATGATTATTGCTTCTTTCTGTCATGCAAACAACGTGACAGTACATTGGCGGAAATAAAAGTCAGAGATAAATGGACTTCTCTGAAATGAAAGATAAGTTTTTCGATGATTGTCTGAGTTCATGAGAGTACATCTATACAGGTGATACATTTACGCTTGTCATCCGGCGTCTAGTTTTCACTTACTAGTGTGATAAACTTCTGCTGAATTGATGAGAAGACGATGAGTTAGGTGCATTCGAAGGTTTGGGCACATTTACTAGATGTTATCGGCTCCATGCTCAGCACGTTACTTAAAGAAAAGATGAGTTCAGTTTAAGAAGCTTGCGAAATAAAAGTAACTAGATATCTAAAGTAGCTGGAAGCATAAAGAATTAGGTCAGAGACCTGTATATATAAGACTAGTTGCTATAATTAAAAGAAACCGTCCATGTCGCGATCAGAAGCAAGCAGCATAGAATGTGAGATTAGAGTTCACAGAACTGTTTGGATTGCTAATCAGTTCTCAAAATGGATCTCATATACATCGACAACTCTATTTTCCTAGTTTGTATCAAAAATAACCTTTCAAATACCAAAGGTGAGTAATTGAACTATTCTTCGTGTGAGTATAAAAGAGATAGTAGGGTTTCTTGAATAGCTTTTGATACAAACATCCTAAATAGCAGAGATTTTCACTATCAAAAGGGAATCATTGTGACTATCTAGTACTACTTCGAAGTTGGATTGATCAAGTGTTGACTAATCAGAAGAGTGCTTCGTGAAGATTTTGAAAACGATATGCTGTAGCCCAACATAATCTTCCCAAGTCGACTGGTACTCTCGATGTACGCGTACTGTGCGTTACGATCCATACAACAATGCACATTCACATTGGGTTCATGCGAAGACCATGAAGGTATGCTTATGCATCATGATAACTTCTGCTCAATTGTTCACCCTTTTCTGCTGATTCAATACTAGCTGTGAGTCTAGCTCCTTTGTTAGATATCTGTAAGTAGGAGAACAAGAACCATAGATATTCTGTGAAAATAATGGATAAAATGCAGAACAGTTCTAGAACTCTCCATGGTTTCTAAAATTATAATGATCTATCATCTCTTTCAATGTTCGTCAAAACAGTCGAAACAATCTTCAATAAGCCATTGGATGATTTTTCAAGTCCAAGTAATGCCAGTGGAACCTTTAAATACGTATACTTCTGTGGGATTATTGGAAATGGTTTCATAAACGCTTAGGTGAGTATTGTTTCTTTCGATGAACGTTTCACGTTATTATCGGTCTTTGTAATTTCGTAATCTATGGAATAAACTTGCCACCTTTCATTTGTGAATGTGGATCGATATCTCGACCAATGCATATATTACTATCTCGTTCACGACCTCTCATACATTCCATCTGTAATTAATGTTGAAAATTTTGATATTTGTCATTTTTTAGATAAAGTTCCCTATTTTGTTACATGAGGACAATCTTTTGTTCAATGGCACTGCATAACGATCCTCTGATACTGTTGCATTTATCCCTCCTTGCTCTACCCATTCTCTATGCATTCTATCAATGCAATGGTAAGTGTGAATCGTAGAAGTAATCATAGTAATATCTTTCTTTTCCAGTGCAAGATGAAAATTCCACTTGCTCGGTCAAGTTTCACGATGTGAGTCGTCTCGAAATGGTTTGCATCGCTCGCTTTGTTCAAGTACACACTGTTGACGATATCCGCAAAGCAATAAATGCGGCTCGTAAGGATCATCTAAAAGTTTCTTTAGCCAGTGCACGTCATAGCCAAGGTGGTCAAGCCTATGTCACCGGGGGCATTGTACTCGACATGAAGCCCTATAACAAAGTGTTGCACATAAATGCATCGAAGTGTGTAATCACTGTAGAAAGTGGTGCCACTTGGGCTCATGTTCAAGCAGCTAGCAATAAAGTAGGTCTTGCAGTCGAAGTTATGCAATCGTCGAATATTTTCACAATTGGTGGATCTTTGAGTGTCAATGTGCATGGTCGGGATCCTCATTACGGATCGATGATTGACTCGATTCTTAGCTTCCGGCTGTTGGCATCTGATGGTGAAGTGAAAAATGTATCGAGAGAAGAAAATGCACAATTATTCCAATTGGCCATCGGTGGTTACGGGTACGTGTAATAAGGAAATGACATATTTACATAGGCGTATCGCATTATTATGAAGTGATAAACACAGTCAAGAGCATTTTTAGGTAGCTCACCGAAGACTATCACAAGTTTTAGGTTTGAAATTGAGTAACATAGATCATGTATTCAGGTAGTTTCACACCAGCGAATGAGTATCGACGCACTGCCGACATTACGAAAGTAACAGTGAGAAAACTATGTAGGCCGATACATTAGTACTACTGGATTGTATTAGTATAGAAGCTTATGACTAATCAAAAACGGTCATCGCCTTAAATTCTTCATCAATTTACTGGCATTCACGGATCTTGCTTGTGAGTTTAAAAGTGCATACCTGGTGAAAATGGCGGCCATGTGACTGAGCAGTAAGAATTGGCAAATTTAGACAGAATTATTGGAAGCTCTTAAAACAGTGATTTGAGCAGAACAATTTCTTTTCTTATAACCAACTCGCGTGCATTGAGTTTTGTAAAAATTCATATCGAATCGGTTCCCTTCGAAATAAACAGTGTTTTAATTGGCTCATTTTGAGCAGTCATGATTTTTTTCAAACGTGATGCTCCATGTTCTCGTTGCATTAAGACAAAGACGACTGGTATGGGCACAATCTAATTATGCCAGTCATACGATTGGTTAGAGATGGCATTTTACTTTTATGTAACTAGTAACTTATACATATTTGGGAGTCAAATGGATTATCAAGTATAATGTGCTAACAACACAGTTATGTATAGGAAGTAATAGCTTGGTAACTTTTCCTACCTCATAAATCATAAGCGTTGAAATTAGGGGTGACCCTTTATTTTTATTTTCCTTTAAAATAAAGGATAAAGATAAATGATTAATTTATCTTTATTTTTT
>OENT01003784.1:0-10552 GCA_900239685.1 Rotaria macrura | reverse complement strand
ACTGAAAAATAGAAATTCTGATCGAAATATTACAATAAAAAAGAGAACATTTTCCAAATCAATTTATGTTGGGAAAACAATGTTCCCTTTTCGATAACTTAACGTCTTGCTTATTGTGTATTGGTTTAATGAAACTGAGGGATTCATTCGATGCCGAAATTTCATGCCACAAATATCTTTTGGTGCCAATTTCTATTTAATTGGCATGAAACAATTCCGTGTACAATACTACAACATATAGGGGATCCTTGTCTAGACGTTCCAATACCTCGAATGGGATACATATTTTATCCGCTGGCACACAAATAAAAAATTGACATCTATTTTGACCAAGAAATATAACTAATCGAATCATCAATTTTTATTGAAAA
Organism: Rotaria macrura; assembly: GCA_900239685.1. Taxonomy (NCBI): domain Eukaryota; kingdom Metazoa; phylum Rotifera; class Eurotatoria; order Philodinida; family Philodinidae; genus Rotaria; species Rotaria macrura. The sequence goes on along the minus strand of OENT01003784.1, from coordinate 10,181 downwards.
AAAACTTGATATTCTAGCCATCTCGATGCTGAAATATGAATCCTCGATTAGACTTTTGGGCTTAGTAAGTTAAATGGTAATTACCGAAATGAAAAATCTGTTGGAGACTATAGCTAATTTTCAAGGCAATCGATCATAAGAGTTAGAATCTTTCAATTTTAATTTGGAGTTTCGAATAAATATTGTTTATGTATGTTGAGGATGCTCGATTTTTCGCTTAAGGGTTGTTATTCATTAGTGGATTCTATTTTTTAGACTTTCTTTTCTCGTAATTCAGCAATAATATTATGGCGAGTATAATATTAAATTGAGAAAAGGACTGTTTTAAATAGTCATATATCTACGGCAATAAGTCTTCAGGTCCTAACACAAAGATCAATAAAAGTTAAAAAAATTGACACTGCTTATTGCAGGATTTTGAAATTTGATCACATGAGTACCATGAGGCCGCTATACGCATCACCTTTGACATGGTGCAAATAATTTTAAATTTTCATAATGCTGAAAATCGCACTTTTCCAAATAGTTACTAATGTATAACAGGGATTCAAATTTGAAGGGACAGATTTAAAATATTTCGGCATTAACCGTAGCAATCTAAGTGATTCGCTAGTGCTCTTCAGTGTCATATTCCTTGAATACGGAATTCTGCAGATTGGCTATGTTAATGGTTTTCCCTTTGAATAAACCGCATAATTGAGGGGGGAGGGGCTGAAGGAGTAAAGAGATTCGTATGGTATAGGAAATCAAAATCAGCAATTATTAGATGGAGAGGAAGGAGACGATAAAACATAAACTCAAATACACTTTCATTATTTTTCCCGTTAATGTATGCAAGCTGGCAAAATAAATAGGATCAATTCTGTTATTGAATTTCAATAAATGTTGAAAATATGAGAGCAAGTTAGTTTTACTTCTTATGCATTATATTTTGTTCCAATCAATATTAATCGATTTTGTTTTTCATGCCGTTCTCATTCCCAGAAATAGTCAAGGATGCACTTTAAAAAAGGCTACATGCCTAATAGGAAACTCATTAACAGTAATTATTTTAAAAGATCTTATCGCTATTCTACTCTACTTACGAACGATAAAATGATTTCGAATCGTAATCTAGGTATGTAAAAGATGCATATTATAATTAGACTTTAGTTTCACATATATGTAAATAAATAAATGTTACGATATATAGATATATAGATATATCAATAACAACATAGTCTATACTATTAGAATGAAATAAAGTTAAAAAAGCAGACTGACGCGATAGATTACCTAAATTTTATGGGCTATATTTTAACAGTATTTTTTGAAATCTCATTCCATACTTATGCAGTTGCAATTCTTAGTTAGGAACATAATTTAGAATGTTTAATAGATAGGTGAAAGTCCTGATTATAGTTCTACGGCGATAGTTTACGCAATTTTGAAGCTGGAAAGTCTAGGAGAGATTCTATTCGAATAAGAAAATGAGATTAATGAAGTACTTGCAATTAAATACGTCATATTTTGTTTGTCAAGAATTCATTGAGAGAACTATCGTGACATATCAGATCGATTTCTGTTCTGAAATCAACATTTTATTTTTATCATGAACATCTATATCCTCTTAATATTCACGTATATCTACGAAGATTTTTCTCAATCATAAACTCTTGATTTTAACATTCAAAATTTGGGTCTAAATCTATTTGTCGCTGACAGCAAGGTATAGAGAGATAGTACACGAGAGATATCGAGTGGTAAATTTATGATGTTGATAGTCTTAAATATTTTTTGTGATGGTTCTACTTTATTAAATCTATAAATTAGTCAAGTTGATGTAAGGTATAAATCTCATACTCCGTAAGATATGAAAACCGAGTCATGCTTGATGTAGTCCATTCTATTACTCTCTTCTCTCTTCTCTGTGAAATAAGAAAATTCCTACCGAGAAATAAGGGGATTGTCATCCTGTGAGCACCCATCCACATTACGAGCAAAACACGAGGATAAAAATGAACCCGAAAGTGAAATCAGGGATTCTGGTATGGTTGTTAATGGTGCAATTCCCGTTATGGTTGGTGTTTGACTTGACATTGGTAAGAATGTGGCCCTTTTCGGATCATAGTATTGATACAGTGGAATTAAATTTCCATTCACGTAGACTCGAATTTGATAGACACTTTCCGGCATTTTTGGCGTATAGCATGTTAGTTGTGTGGCAGTCACTTTGTCCTCGTGCATTGTACAATTATAAACTGAATAGCCATCCACGAATTGTACAGCATTGGTACTTATAGATGATGGAACTGTAGTGAAACCACTGAGTGCAAACCGATTACCATAGATCCAAATCATCGTTCCACCTTGTGTACTGCCAGTGTTCTGAGTCCACGGACCATTCTTTCTTACCGTAGAGTAGAAGACAACAGCATCAGTCGGCACTATGAAATCAACAATATTGTTTCGTAAATCAAATCAAGCAGCAGGACTTTCAATGGGTAAGTCTATTTCTTGCTAATAGGCTTGTAATTTCATTGATAGGTTAGAGTCTATACAATCTTACACGTTAGGTGAGTTTGGATAGAAGTTCTATGAGATACGCTTGATTAATGAAGTAGGATTTAGTTAAAATCGACTCTGTACATTGCTGCCAATTGTTTCTGTCGAGAGAAGTTCATGGCAGTATTTCACTGGAGCTTACTTCTATAGAAATGGTTTTTTAAACATGATTGGTAATCATTGTTAAAACTTGTATACCAAGAAATCAGCAAATAACATTTATGAATAACAAAGTGGATCATCGAACAAGAACTAATGAAGTTTGAAAAAGTACTAAAAGCTTATTATTGTCTATCATGGATGTTATGAACTACAAAGCTACAAGAAAGGATGTAGGTGTGATGTGATTATATTCTGAGTTAAATGAATCTGAACGGGTTCTGATAAACGCTTTTTTTCTGTTTTTTTATTTTGAAGCACTTGATGACAAAAAAGACACCAAATATTTCCTATCAGTTTTCATCAATTCCTCGATGTCGTATATTTTTTCTAATGGTAACTAGCTTTCCATAGCAAGCGTTATAATGATTCACATATATCCCCTATAGAACCTATTGTCTGTTGTTCATCAACAGTTAAATATTCTTTAAAAAATGCTACTTCTGTAGAATATAAAAATTTTCAACTAGTTTTTAATTAATTTTTATCATCTCTTTTTACATTGTTGTACAACTTTCATGTGGGTGCAATAACTACTGATGGCACTTACAATATCGTATCAAGTTTCCAAAGCTTCAATTTCAGCTTCAACTTAGGATTCAGATTTTGTTTTCAATCGACCGCTTACATTTGTATGCAAAGATATTGAGTTCAAAGAATGACCCGGCGTCAAATTTCGACTATGGGTACATCAATAGTATATCCTAGATCAAGCTGACACAGTCGGATCCGATTGGGTTCCTAAACTATTCGGTAGTATTCGACAATCGGCAACCATCAATCATCGTCAGATCCGAGAGAGTTCCACCGCCGGATTTTGCCCGATTTCAACAACAAAATCCGATGATATCCGACGAGTGGAACTTGCTCGACCTGAAGACATTCCATAGCATGGAAGTATCTATAAATTCTTGAATTTAGTCACTATTTTACTTAATTATAATTTAATTTAATTTGCCTTAATTCTTTTATATTATCTAAGTATATTTAATTTCGTCCGGTTCTTCTTCAATTGAATTACAGCGCTCACATCTACACACACTACAGTACTGTATGTTATACCAATGGGTGTATAGATGTGCTTAAACTCAATAAAATGAATTGCATTTTNAATTTTTATATGGCTCATTTTTTCTTGATGACAGTTAAAATATAGTAAACCTAACCTGTTAATAGGAAGCTTTTTGTTGAGACCGGCTGAGGTATGAAGGGAGAGGGTAATCAAGGTTAAAACTTATCCAATATTCAGCTATGATTTGAACAGACTCACATGTGGTTCCGAGTAGAGGTGGTACTTTATCTTACCTTTATCGAGTAAAGTAGAGAGTGCATATAGCTTACTTTATAAGATAAATTAAAGTAAAATTAAGACACTTTGCCGAAAAATGAAAGCAAAGTTACATAGTGCAAGTTGCATAACTTGCTGACTACGGGCGGGTATCTGTTAAATTAGAATGCCAACAGTGTAGATAGGGACTAAAATTCCGCTTTGAACCACCCAGGTCAATCAAAACGGATATCCGTTACGGACCGTTCAGTGGACGCAGTTATACGGACCGTAACATCATTCAAAAAGGGCCGCATACGGCCTTATTTTCACAGTATACGATCCTCTATTACTGTGCCCAGAAATAGTACCGTACACGAAGCCATATACTGTGAAAATAGGGCCGTATACGGCCCTATTTTAATGATGTTACGGTCCGTATAACTGCGTCCACTTAACGGTCCGTATAGTTCGATCTTAGCAGATATGTTAGCAGAAAAATTGAATGACAATACTAAAACTTGACTGCTGATATTTTGATTCAGCATCTTAAATTCATAATAGTACTGCACTGTTATCAATAGATAATTTTAGATCACAAAGTCAAGACTAAATTATGGAAATTCTAACTCACTCTACTTTACTTTACGGTCTCAAAGAAAGATAAATCTAAAGTGCCAACCCTAGTTTCAAGCGTGTCCGACTTTCAGAGTGACTTTCAGAAATCGACGTTACCGCCATCCGACAACTTTCAATTGGAATTCTGTGCCAAGGAATCTGTGAAAAGTTGCTGGATCCTGCGGGTAGTCCTACAAGATCTTGATTTTGGATTCCCCGTCCTGAGTAGCGATTTCCATACGAAATACGGATTCTAACAATGACACGGAAACTCACTGTTACACTATAGTGGTCTTTTATCTTGCAAAACCTTATTGAATTTCGGACATGAGCACACAAACCTAAACGAAGCTCTGAATCAAAATTCAACTCTTCATCTAATTCAGAATATTATATCCCAAGTATCAAGATGTCACGCTTAGTGATAATTCATTGTTGTGCACAGATACAGATGGCGCTGCTACTCTCGATCTTGATCTATGATAGTATTAAAATAGTGTTGACGTTCCTCTATAAGCGCCCTAAAACATTTATTGGAATATGCAAGTTCTGTGGCCATGATTCAATTGGTTTCACCTTCTAATCTAGCGTGAAATATATCCAGAGCTTTTCTGTTTACAGAAGATATATGCAGTGCTAATCTTTTCTTCGATTTGCAACATTTTCCATTCGATTTCTAAAACTAAGATATTACACGCAAGTCTATTCTATGTAGATACTCGTTCAACAGTAGACACGAGAATGACATCAATTCTGCTTCATGTCGGATGTGAACAGTCATTAGATAAATTGGTGCCGATAAGATATTCGCAATATGCTGTTTCGAACTACGAAAATATTCACGTACCATTGCAGAATGACCATTCAGTAACCAATAGATTATTATCCACATCGGTGGCACATTGAGGCCTCAATTCAGCGTTGCTGGGACCGTTGATCGTACAACTTGTGTAGTTGATCTTGGAGAAGATTCCTCAATCGATTAGTTAAATAACATAACTATTTATCAAACTTACTCCTTGATAGGTGAATGGAAATATGCAGGGACGATTGTTGTTGGTGGTGCTTACTAAAAGAAGAAACAGACTATTTACCAGGGTATTGCCAGATTTTTACTTATATACCAGAACACATCGTCGGTGGATTATTCGAACTTGCTTCGAAGATGGGATCCCACATATTATAACATGTTTGAGCATCTAGAAATCAAAAGAAGTTGTCAACTACAAGAATACAAATACAAATGCCATAATGTCATACTTGCTGATTTAGCCACGAATAAACACAGTAAAAGATAATTAATGACAATGATCATCATAATCCAATTCATTGTCATATGATTTTCGTTTCTAGTAAATTAAAAGTAAAGTTTTCATCAGCGAATGTGTCGATAAATATATAGGAGAGATGATGTTTTTTTCCGTTTCTCCGTGTGCTTAATATGTTTTCTGCCAACGTAAAATGAACTGTCATTCACTCTATCAAGTACTTTTTTAAGGGCATAGTCTATCACACTCAAGGAGCTGAAATTTTTGATAGATCATAGCAAAACGAACGATCAATTTAATATGCAATTGCAAAGAAAAATAAATCGTGCTGCATTTTCCTTTTAACGCGTCTTCTACCGATGTACTTACCATAGCAACGCAAATGTGTGAGTGATTAACATGTTTAATGAACTTTTAAAACTTAAAATAGATTATTTTCTATGAATCAGCGTCTTGCGCCAGATGCACTTTAAAATTGGGTTATATATAAAATCATATTACAGGTTTATAGTACCCGACATAGATCGTCTACCATTTGATTATACTCGTAATCTGCAACGATGTAATCAGTATGTATCAAAATGCTAATAGTCAAAGAGCAGAGCTCATGCATCAATCCAATAGAATAAAGGGGAAATTAATGAGGAATTTATACGCATGTGCTTCAAGTCCAGTTTTGTCATTTTGACTTGACTTCGTTCTAAATAAATGTATCTAACTTTGAATAAATTCGAAGATTTCTGTATGCAGTACAATTTTTTTATCTGGACACTAGAGGTTAGGCTTTACAAAAGGAATAGCTTTAATCCTAGTAGCATATTCATGAAAGTACTTATATTGCTATTTTTTATCTACCCTGAACAGCTACTTGCCCATCCTACAAGATTAGGAATCCATGGATCAAACAGCCTTCGTTATTTAGAAGTTAGTGTAAATGTGGTTTATTTTTTTAGTCAGAGGTCTAGCATGTCCTTATATATTTCTCTGGAAAAAGAACGTTGGAGTCGATATTTTAAGTGCATAGTTATTATAATAGCATACGCAAAAGAAAATAACTCTATTTTCTGAAAGCGTGTGGAGTTTTCGTACCACACAGTATACTTATATTTCTTATTTTCGCTTACGTATTAAAAAAATCAATTAGAACTAAAGCACACTCGTCACCAGATTCCAATAGATTCAAATCATTCTCGTAAATCCAGAATAATTTGTGAAATATTTATAGCCTTGAAAAACGTTATGAAAGAACCAAAATCACCTATTCTGATACAAATTGAAATTCTCTACTATACTATATATTTCTCAGTTATTTTCCATTTATTTATCACAGTAAATAAATGCAAGACAAAAAGTAAATATACAGGTGAATGGAGAATTTCAAGTTCTATTCGAATCTTAAATTGCATTTTCAAAAATTTATTTTCATAGTAACAATACTCTGAAACAAGGCGAAAAGTTAATGCTTTTTGGTACTTGCCAATTCTGATTACATTCTCTATTCTTAAATTATTGTCAAATGAATTGATGCATTCAAATGAATGTATTTATAGGGTGATAGATAATTTCAAGCTGTATCAGAATACGTGATTTTCGTTCTTTTGTAATGTTTTCTATAACTATAAGAATTTCACAAACTATTCTGGGAATCTGGTGATTCTGTGTTGCATTTATTGTAATCGATTTCGTTTAAAACGTAAGCAAAATGAAAAATGCAAGTATACACAGTAGTACGAAACTAAACACGCCTTCAGAAAACATCATTATTGTCTTTTAAATATGCTATTATAGTAACTATACCCTCACAATACCGACTCCATCTTATTTTTTCCAGTGAAATATGTAGTAATTATGAGTATTTTTTCCTTTTGCTGAATCCAATGTGATTGGGTTGTCGGGTATCTGAATTAGGTATTGCTCGTTCGAAACAGTATCTTGTAAGAAAATCAAACATGTACATTACGTATTATCTTTATCTCTATGTCGTTCATGTATACTAACTAAAGATCCGGCATAGAGGTCATGAAAAATAACCCCAATACTATTCTCATTATTGTTTTGAGGACCATGTAAAGGATTCTCATACACGAAAACTGAAAAAAATAGATTACATTTGATTCCGATGTCGAACATGAACAGTATACATTAGGTCGATGACGAAGACGGTGGTACCTACAAAACGATATGGAGAATTCGCATGAATCACCATGTCCCATCGTGTTATAGTATCACTGAGAGTTTTGATACTTCAAAATATAGTTATCGTTGATAGGTCGAATATTTAGTTCACTGTTTTTGACTTGATTCTCTCACATCAAAGAGCTTAACTTCTCAGAAAGGCCATTTTCACTAATTCTGTGCCTATTAACACCTGTTCTATTAAATTATTTTGATACTATCTTCATCAAATAGTTAGACTCGATTCACAAATACATATGTTATGGTTCCACCCACAATTTATCTAGCCCCCGAAAAACGAAGGTTTCAGAACAAAAGAAAATCTATACTGTTTGATTAACGTCTTCAGAGAATATTCGTCAATTCAATACTCAATTAGGTTTCAATTAAAAATGATACCTGAGATAGAATTTTCCGTGCAACTTCAATATTTTTTATGAACACAATCTAAGTATTATTAAAAAAAGTGAAGTGCAGTGATGATTATGAAAGAATAATCGTTTATTTAGATACGATGACGATATATGTTGGTTATCAATTCTTAACAATGACAATACGGAACGAGTTTTACTAAAGAAAATGTTCTGATTTTCAACACTTAAAGTCATGTTTGACAAAGTTTTAAATCCTAATCATCGTATTTTTGATCTTTTGATGATAGTCAAATTTTTACTGACTAAAAGATTCTCAACTCAACGGATGCTCTTCTCATATATTTTCAGAAGATATTCAGGAACATATCTTCCTATGACTTTCTATAGATCTGCTGTTTACGAGGCAGTGTCTGGTGGAATAGTTTGAAAAGAACATAAACTAGTTAACTGTTCGCTATAGTGAATAAGAAAGAATCGCTTGGTCAGTGTTCACATGAGTTTTTATCAAAAAACGAATCACATTCGTCTACTTCACGAATTCTTACTAGATCTTAGATTTGCAAAAAAACATACTCTAAACTTCAAAATTTCTATTTTCAGCAATATAATTAGCAATGTCTAACGTTTTGATATATTGTCTGAATCATTTAAGCAAATAATACATGATCTTTTCGAGTCATGGCTTGACAATAAAACTTGGATATTTTGAGAGCAAAACGAATTCACATTCTTCATTTCGGAGATTTACTGAATATTAAGAGAATCAAGAATGACATTTGATTTTCACATAAAATATGAAAATTTAGTTGACTGCGAGTGTGAAAAATACTATGTGGAATTTCATCATTGTTGTCTGCAATTTACAATTCAAAAAGCGATGAAAATGTTTTCTTTTAAATAGTATTGAAGTTTTTACTTCACTGAAAAGTTTAATCAAACATTGTCGTGAGCTCCACTTATAGAATAAAAGAGAATTATCTGAATGAGAATTTCAAGTAAAATCGAGACGATAACTCTGATTTTTTGCATCGATGAGGAATAATTTTGATANTATAGAGTAATCTAGCAATAGTGTCCGGTACATTTCATCAACCTAAGTGACGAATATGCGTTGCTTTTCAAAATCTTGACATATACAGTAAAGGTAAAAAAAAACAGAAATTTGTCATAGAATAAATGTTTTGCACCTGCGATGTTCAAGGTTCTTATCGTTTCAAGGCCAATCACAGAATGAAAAATCACGTTATTTTCTTTCTTTTCTCCGCTTCTTGTCATCGAGTAATGCAATATAAACGTTAATAAACAAGAAGAAAATGATGCATTTAATAAGAAAAACAACTCTCACACAACAGCTTGATCGTGTATTCAGCTTATTCCGTTTCTAATTCATTTCACTTTGCAATCGATTCACGTAAGCATGTTGATGAAAGAGAAGTATACTACAAGGCGATCATTTAGAAAAATGAATAATATAAGTAGTAAAATATCTCATAGTGATCAAGAGATGAATAACATTTTCACCACAATTGACTTTGAAGACGGAACTAAATAAATAGCAGGAAAACAGACATGAGAGAATTCGTTCGATAGGCAATTCAAATTCATGAAGATAAGGATTCTTTACATGGAAGATTTGCTTTTGAAGCATTTAGATAGGGTACTCATGAAGTTCTGTCATTTTCAAGGTATCTACTCAAAGAAAACATTTTCTCAATCAATGTGTTAGCAGTAAATGTTCTTTAGCAATCTCCATGATATTGAGTCAGATTTTTTTTA
>OENT01003783.1:0-10555 GCA_900239685.1 Rotaria macrura | reverse complement strand
CACTCCCACTGTGACACCGTTCACCCACACCCTCATTCTCCTTTTTTCCAACAAAAGACAGGAGAAGCATTTGTATCCATTTTTGTGTCAGACTTATGTTATTTTATGAATCCTAAAACGACAGTTTACTTCTTTCGAAGACTTAGAATCTTGCAACTGCTTGTAAAAAAATATTTTGTATGCGAAAGTATGTATTTTGACTAGCAATCAAAATTTTTCTTCCTTTCAGAACTGTTTCAATGTATCATTGCTTTCTTGATGTTCTATCGGTGGAGTTATTCCACATCATTTTCAAATACTTCTGGGCTCATGAAATTCTCACGACATTTTCTAATGTGAGTCCGTATATTGATGCCATTTTAGTCTCTTATGAAAATTATCAGGTAAATTTTCGATCAATTCTTAAACCTCATTTTGACCTTGTTTGTCATCGTCTTCGACCAAATCAAATTGTTTCATTAATACTCTCTGATCATGATGATACACCAAATCAATCTGAACTTTTCTTGGCACATTTTCAAATCGACTCATTGACTCAACTTCAATCGCTTACGTTGGAAAATATTCAAACTAACTCGTTGCTTATTATTCTTCAAGTTGTGAATAGATTTAATCGATGTTTTCAACTTTCATTGTACAACTGTGATATCAGATCATTACTTTCTATTCAAATACCATTCCAATTGATTCGATTGAAAATCGATAACAGCAGTCCAATAGAATCAGTCTATCCGTGGGCCATTTTCGCTTTTAGCAACTCACAGTCTTCCCTTTATGCGTTTATGAATGTTTGTCGAAATACACCATAGCTTCAAACACTCAGTCTCTGCTGGAGTGACAGATTGACGAAAATCGCTTCAGTTACTAAATTGTCTCAGCTCACTGATCTCGTTCTCAAGATTAAAGGTGATTATTTCTTTTAGAAAGAAGGAAGAGAATCAAATGTCGAAAAGAATTTCCATAAAAGCTATATAGAAATGCGTAAAGAAGAATTCATCGAATGGCGCAAGTGAATATTTTTCGAAGTTTCAGTCATGAATAAAATCTATTGAGATTTTCCCATCACGATTATTTTACAATTTTGACAAAGTCGAAGTTAAATATTATGAAAACTTGTGAAAGAAACAAACTTTTTGCTACAGTACATGTTTTTTCGTATTCGCAGTATTCAAAGGAGTTTCGATGATCGCATGATTACTTCTTATTTCAAAATGTTATGATTATATATTGGATAGCACAAAATTTTATTTTGTAATAAATCATGAAATTTTGCAGAGAAAACCAACCTGTGGCCAATCTTAAAATCAGGAAGCATAGTATCTCTTTATTTGAATGCTCTAACTCTGAAGTAATTCGATTACTTATCATTGGACGATAGACGTATGGATGTTTTATCTTCACTCTGGTTTACTTTTACTCACCCCCATTGTTGAGAACTAAAAGAAACAGCCTATGCTCACGAATACTACTTGATTCCCATTATTATCGTGACTTTTATAAATTATATTGTTAGCAAAATATGCTTGTAATTTATAATTCGCATCGATAATTAAAAGAAAATGACGGAGACACTTTTAGTCGAATTCTGAATTTCATCCCTGATGGTTTATTAGTTGGATAGTTATAGAAAGTATCGTTTTCGAATTTCTTAAGTTCTTCAGTGGGCCTCCGTCAGAGGATTGCATTTATGGAACAGTCGTGTGAGAATTACGTTAATTGAAACAGTAAGCAGAATCCCATCCATCATTTATTTTACGGTTGCATAAGTCACTGAAATAATATCGAACTTAAAACTATGGAACGATGATTCAAGTCAGAGTCTGGTGATGGATCAACAGTATTATCAAACAACACTCTTCAAATCAAAATTTTGCACTGAATTTCAGGGTGTGGGTGTGAGTCTTGATGGCGGTCGTTATCAATGTGGCTGTTTGGTATGTTCATGTCTTGTTGCGCCTATCATATTTCGTCCCGTGATCAGTCAGTGAAACCAGCATCTATACCCACTCAACCATAAGACTCCCATCTGTACGAGAGCGACACTCACACCAACATCCTCAATGTGAAATATACTGATGAAAAAAATAGCAAAGACTCTCTTAATCCGACATTATCTTATGCTCACTCTCTCATACCATGATGTATTTGATCGTCATTCACAAAAAAGAAATCAGTTGTGCTGTTATTATTATTATTACTTCTCATTTCTTTATTATCTCTCTTTTTTTCTGGTTATTTTACGTATTTGCTCTCTTCATATTTCATGTAATATCAGAAACATAAGATTAAATTAACAAAATAGAAACATATACAATTCAATACGAATGATAAAATAAAAAATCTTTTACTTTATCTACTTCAAAATTTTTTCCAAAATGTTCCTTTTTTCCTGCTTTGTTCAAATTGCGTCTGATGTGGCAGCAAAACATAAAAACACAATAAATCTTGCATAGTCTCGAATTTATAGGTATGAAACCCATTGTAACAGGATCAAAATCGAAATAAATGTTTAGAATATCTCTTACATATCTATGTATGTTTTTCTCCCCATTTAATTATCGTATTTTATGTTCGTTCTACAGAATAGTGACCATATGCAATCAAATCGAAAAGAGAGTAATATTCGGCTTTTTTTCTACACCAAACCTCGTAAATATGTGGTAATATGTGCATCAAACGAAAACGTTGATTTATAAATAAATATGTATACAGTAAAATTGATAATCGATAATCGAATGTTGTGTTACTTTCATAATAATAAAAACATTTTTTGAGCAGTCGTATTGTGTGAAAGAGTTTGTAGTTAATGAAAATTCAATATAACTTGTGGTGATCGCGAAATTCTCTTCTGGCATGAACTTAGTCTACTGATTATGGAAACATGATAGTAATGTGATAAATTGATTTTTCATAAAACCAATGATATATGATCAATCTATATTTCTCGGATATGTAAGTTTTGTCTATTATACTTCTGCTACTATCCCATGAATTTATAACACTTTGTAGTATTTTTTCACGTTATTTAAATGATTCAAGGTTTTTAGTTGCAATACCATGTGCTAGAAATTGTTCATGTTAATGCAAACCACTTTCAATGCTATCACCAATGTTTATATAAGCGAAAATGTCGACCATTAAAACAATAAATAAGATAATTTTTTATCGATTATTCAAAGCAACTTCTATTGACGAACATATTTAGTTGAAAAGAACCGTTTTTGAAGTTTGATGAACATGAATTGAGTTTTGATTGACTAGAAATATTATTAACAGATGTATTAAATATTCACAGCCGTCGATTTATATCCAATATTTTTATTTCAAGTATTATATTGATCTTTTCTTGAATCAAAGACGAAGCAGGGCAACGTTCCTGTGATAAGAATGACGAATGAAGCACATCTGATTTCTCTGTTGTTCTTGACAACGTGTCTTAATTATTATTCAGTAGCAAAAACGTCATGATCGCTTATTCTTTTTTGTGCTTCATCCTACTGAATTTACGGTAGAAGTTTATTTTGATTTAATATATTAGCCAAAATAGAAGATTGTAACCATCACCTCGCTGCTAAGTGCATCAGCAGGACTATTTAATTCTGGTGATGATAGAGGCTCCATAGGAAAAAATCTAAGATAATGAATGAGCGCATACTCAGGCAGACAAAATTATTAAAAAAACGCGTTAAAACAGTGTATCAACGTTAAAACGCCGTTTTTACGATAATCCGACGCATTTTTACGCGTTAAATTGCGTAAGATTTTTGTAGATTTACGCGTTTTTATTCATATTTCGTACAACATCCTGGAGTTTTACTGCGTTCGAATGTTCGAATGTGTAATAGCGCGAAAATATCTGCGAAAAAACGCATTTTAACGCGTATTTTCCTACAAGTAATTAAACACGTATTACCTTCCGGGTGTTTTAACGTGTGATCCTGTTAACGCTTTTTAATGTGTTCAATTATTACTCATTATTTTTCATTTTGGGCAACAACCTAAAGCTGATCTATGAATTCAGTCCTTCAGATTAGTGGAATTCGGATGTATTTTTCAATACAATAATTTTGATTGTTACTGACATAATTTTTTTCGCACCGTGCTTTGTGAAAATTTTATACTATACCCACAGTCAAACAAATGTCTGAAAATAACGCGTTCCAACCAATTTAAATTTCGTTAAAAAGACGTTTTTACGATTTCTTGAGCGCGTTGCAATATTTAAGAGTTAAAACACGCGGATTTTTTTCTAATTCATATGTTTCTATCCGTTAACAACTCCAATTTCACGAGATTTAACGCGTTGGTCTATGAACAAGTTTTACTAATGGGCAACGTTTACTATTATTTGATCTATGAAAAGTTTCTTGTACTCAGCAAAAAATAAAATAAACATACAGAACTGTTCAGAATTTCATGATTTCTCTTTTTAGTCCATTGAGAATGAAATATTTGTAGTGCCTGATTTTCGGTCTTATCCTGCGAACCCATTATTAGAAATTAAAACACCAATAGCAGATTTTGAATTCCGTAGAATTCTCATTTCTACTGTAACGTGAATATGTTCATTTATAGTAAAACAGACATATTTTAGAAAAAAAGAGTTAGCCTAATATTTAATAACTAAAGATATAATATTTTTGATGAACATATATATTTTTGAATAAGTTCTCATATCAAAATTCCAAAAAATATGTTTAAATATATTCTGAAACATATTTAAAGCAATATAGATACCTTTTAAAAATATTTTTAAAACAAATTCATAGAGTTTTTCAGATGCATCTAGAAATACTGAATATTTTCTTTTAGATATTTATGCATATTTTTTAAAGGTTTTTCAAAATTCTATTGATTGATTTTCTTCAAAATACGTGTAGCGGATATATTTTTCGAATTGTATGTTAAAATAATAAAAAAGCAATTGTGAAAAACTTTTTATTAATCATCTAAAGAAATATAAGCATATGTTTTAGATAAATATTAGTTTTATTTATATCTTATAATAGCTTAAAAGCAGCTAATGCTGGCTTAAGTCTCAATTTTATGAGTTATTGCAAGAAATGATCAAAATTCATTTCATTCTATGCGTCTAATTTTATTCTATTCAAATAATATTTTCAATTCAACTTACACTCGTAAGATTAGTTGAATGGATAACATATTCGACTCTCATTCGGTGCATCTTTGGATCGAATTTTGGGTAACGCAGCAGCTTCGTAAAGTTTCACTATATGATATGAAGTGAAAGAGAAGTAAGGTATTCTCAGAAGATAACAAACAATGTGATGGTGCAAAATAATTCTTGATCACGGACCAAATACGGCAAACATCAGAAAAAACGCATAGAAGCGCGTTGATTTTTTAACCAAAAAAAGTATCGTAGAAAATTCACATTTTCAAGCATTTATTCTTTGAAGGAAGCAATGTTCGCATAGTAACTTTAACGCCTTATGAACGCGTAGAAATGTGAGCTTTCTACGACGTTTTTCGTTAAAATTTCGACGTGTTGTTACACTTTATTTTCATAATTTGTCTGACTGGGTCTTGAATTCTATCATAATTGAAAAAAGTTCGACTTTTTTTCTTAGATTGCATTCTAGATACCAACTGCCTTTATTATTTATATGTATTGACTAGAATAGTTCAAAAAAACGCCTTGTAGAAGCGACTTTATCACAACTTTTGCGCACAGAATTGCATTATCATTAGTCCGGACTGGATGGCTCCCATAGAGCGAAAATCGTTGTGATTTCGGTTATTTTTTAAATATCAGTGTGTAAATCGCGATATTTTCTGCTGTTTATCCATTTGGAGAAGAAAAAAAAAGTCCGTGATTTAGTGCCTGCTCAATTGCCATTTAGTTCACACTATATCACCGATTTTTTTCTCCTTTACATGGATACCCAGCACAAAATATCGCGATATATACACTGATTTTTAAAAAAATTATCAAAACCACGGCGATTTTTGCGACTTTGGCAGGTCTTTTGCTAAATTTTCTAAACATGATAATTATATACATCACTTTGCTTTATTTATGTATCCTAGATAATGCCTATAATTTATAGTTTCAAGAGCATTAACCAGTTTCTTTCCATAAATCAACATGTTACAACTTGTTTTCTTCGGTGATAAGAATTACGATTTTGAGAAGAATTTGTATTATAATTTTTATTGCAGGAAGTCCTTGTTTCACAGCATTAGTTTATCTGTATAGTCTGCTTCGTAAATTGCTTCGATTGATGCTTCTATTACTCCAGAATATAGATTATATTTTCAGAATTCCCGGGATTTTCATTGGATTCTTGGTATTTTCAGGATCTTTATGGGATTCGAAATCCTGAGAGTCTGCCTTTTCCCCCTTGAATTTTCACGTGTAGTAAGCTAGCGGAAGAAGTGACGACTGAATTGTTGACTACGTATAATTTTGAAACTTGTAAACGTAACTACGTGAAATGTTACACAGTGACGAAATCTAATCTTGTTTTATTTTCTGTGATTATTTTAGTTTCGCAACATATAAGACAACCAATTATCTTAAATTTGCCTCAACTGAAGAAGCTCGAGGTGTATGGAGTATATCAACTTTATCAGTTGCTTCAAGTAGCACACAATCTTCGTTATTTAATCGTGGATTTCGATTGCCTCAATAATCTTCTTGATGACGAATTAACGTGTCAACTTTTGCAACAGTAAATCGTTCTTCTCGATGTTACGGACTTCGTGCACACTGAATCAGATGCAATAAAAAAAATCGCTCGAGTATTTTCCTCTCTTTATGAACTTATACTGATTCTGAAAGATACGACAGCACTGATAGACCCTGTTATATTGCAAATAGTTGAACTATGGAATGGGAAAAAACTTATTTCTCTCTATGTCAAAGGTATATTGTCAGATGAAACAAATAGTAATCTTCGTCAATGGTTAATTGAGCACACTCATTTAAGTGAGGAAAACTCGTTTGCTGTCAAGTATCAACATCGTTTCTTTGATTTATGGATGTAAAACATAATCCAGTTAGAACTTCAATGGAGATTTTTGACATGTGCACTTATTTTCAATCAAGGAAGACACATTTACACTAATGAGTAGCATGGGCTTATAGAAAGAAGTACAATGATTTTATGTTCTGACTTGACATATAAAATACAATGTTGACTAAGGGAACAATAAGTACAACATTATGCTATCTAGTATAGTTTTTAAGAGAATAAGCTTTGCCGAACATGGTGAGCAATACATCATCAATCATAGAAGTCATTTGAAGTACAACAGATAATAAAAATTAATTTTTATACTTTCATGATTTCCAAAACTGTATGAGTAGTATGTGATGCAAAAGTTTTGGTAAAAATATCGAAATGTATTTAATTGTTTTGATAATTTAAAGAATAATGCTTTTTTTCATGGGAACAAGAAGTCCGAACTACAAATTTTGTACCAGGCATATGTTCGAAACACGAATCTGAGAAGGAGGATTGGGTCTCGCTGAAGAGAAGAGTCACAAATCTAGAACCACACCCAGCAGTTATAATGCAAATCACAAACGTATATGAACTCAATGCTGTATAGGAATAAAAAATTGTCTCTCTCCTCCCTTGTGAATATTGATCTAGATATATCAGGATGAACATGTCAATGTTTTAAATAGAACCTTCATCACACAAATTGAACACTGTTAGAGTATTTGACGAAAAAGTTTCCCTTTTCAAGTGGGAAAAATAAATTTGTGTTTTTGTTTTAAAATATTGTACTCAGCGTAGGAGTCACCCATCAGGGTTACTATAAGTAGCATACAGGGGATTTCATGCATCGTTCTCGTGAACTTTGTTTTTCTCGACGTGAACCAACATCGATTTACACGGTATTCATGGGATCTGTATTTGTTGGTCAAATAGAGAGCTCATAGAGTGGGTTAATCATGAAACGGGAACGTGATTTTTTTAATGTTGAAATCAAGCTATCTCATGTTTCATATTGTCAAAACTCGTGGTGCTTAGTTCAAATTGTAAAAACTGAGAAGATCGAGCACCAAGCATCGTGATTAGTATTAATTGATTCGCTTTGTTCTGTACTTACAAGCCAAGAAGAGACAATGGTTTCTCAAGAACAAGGTACGCAAACGGACCAATCCTTTTTCGTATCTCGCCGATCGTCTGGTTTGAATTTGCAAGGTGGTCTCAAGTTTTTGTCATCTTTACTACTGCCACTAGCACTGGGCATCTTCACTTTCATCATCACTTATCAACAACAGGATACGGCTACACGGCAACGTGAGGTAGATCGCTATCATGCCGAACAGCAACGTAATCTAGATCGCAATAATTCCGAACTTCAACGTGAACAAGACAAAAAGTTGAATGATGAAAGATATAAAAACGAAGTTCTCGATAATTATATTAAAGATATGGCTAAATTGCTGGAAACAAATAATGGTTCTATCACTTCTAACAAAGTAATAGCTACTATTGCACGCGCTAAAACTTTGACTGTTTTTCATAAACTTGAAGCCCAACATAATATTCAAATTATTCGATTTCTCTATGAAGCTGAACTACTCACTGAATCACCAGAACATTCCTCGTTGGATCTCTCCAAGGCAAAACTTGTTGAAATCGACTTTCGTAATTTAGCAGTAAATGAAAAAGACTTGGATCGACTCTCATTGACTAGTATATTTTTATTCAATGTGACGTTCATAGGTATCAAGATGGAATTCGGCAAATTCAGCAACACTGTGTTTTACAACACTAGCTTCTCGTCCTGTCATCTTGTTCAAGTCACTTTTTCATCTGCTCGATTTAATAAGACTGACTTTTCAAATGCTCGACTAACTAATGTTAACTTTTCACACACTGAATTGAACGATACCAACTTTTCGTCCAGTGAGCTTCTGAATGTCGACTTTGCATTTGCGAAACTCACGAATGTTGATTTTTCGTCCTCTAATCTAAGAAATGTATATTTTACCAACGCAACACTTTTCCACTGCAGTTTTTCGTTCTCTGGCTTGGGTGGCACCAATCTCCGATTCGCTCAGCTGAATGACGTTAAATTTGTGTCAACTGCGATATATGACGCTGACTTTTCCGAAGCAATACTGAGTAATACCGACCTAGCATCTTCACGACTCGCCATGACACAATTTTCATCGGCACAAATCTATGTCGCAAACTTTGCGTTAGCTGTACTATTTGATGTTACTTTCTCATCTGCTATACTCGAGAAAATCACATTCGTATCCACTGTTTTGGATAAAGCGGTTTTTTTAAATGCTAGATTTAGCAATGTTAACCTTTCACAGGCCATTATTGGTAATTCTCATAATGCACTCCCTTCATTTTGTAGAGATCTATGTTTTATAATACTTTTAGTTTCAACCAATTTCAATGATACTCTTATGTTTGAAACAAACTTTGAGCGAGCAATATGTATTGAAAGCAGTTTCTTTAAAGCTTATTTACCATTTACTGTGTTCACGGGTTCTAATCTGAAGCGTAGTGTGTTTATAAAAGCTAACTTAACCGGTGTTAATATTTCGCATTCCAACCTTTACCATGTTGATTTTAACGGAACCGATGCTACAGATCAGCAACTACAAACTGCTCTGTCCATAGAAGATGCTCTACTTCCCAATGGAACACGCGGCCAAGGCAGAAACTTGATTGATAATGGCCAGGCTGATTATAATATGTCTCGTGTCGATAAGTGGACACTAGAATATGGCAATATCACTAGAGCGACGATTGACAACCAAACGAATAACTGTCAATTTATCTTACAACCATACTCTGATAAAGCTACAATGACGCAATATGTCAATTTAACAGAGCATTGGGATCGACATTTTTGGCCCAACTCACAAGCAATACTGAGTGCAAATATGACCATCGGTGTGTTCATCGAACTAAGTGGTATCGACAGGAATAATCTAGTTTCTGCACAGAGAAATTTAAGTAAGAATCCATATATCAGCACTGATATTCATTTATCTTCCATTTATAGCCATGACTAATCAAAGGATAAGTTTAACTTTAAACGATGACATGCAGCAACTGAAAGTTTCGGTCAAGTTCAATAAACTCGCCAATCAGAATAATGAGACAAAATATTGGTGCGATGACATTAGACTCATCATCATTTACGGTACATATTTGGAATATCGAAGTAAGTGCAAAGTCATATTTCCTCTGTGGACAACTCAGGTTCTTTACTTGCATGTTTGTTTAAAACACTTTTTACTAGATCATTTCACTTTTCAGAATACTTTTTCTGCGTAGTTCCTGTGAAATCTATTTCATAGTTAGTTTAAGATATTGCCGGAGGCGGTATGAATTTGCTAGCTTGTTGCTTTCTAGAGTTTACTTCTTAATAATATAATTTTATCTATATGGCTATTGTTGTTCAATGTTAAATTAGAATAAAGAGAGGCATCAACTTCAGAGGATCAGTGTATTCAAGATTTCATATCAAATATGGTAGTATACCCTAGTCAAAATCTTTGAGGTTTCTGCACAAGATCCTTACCAGATCTGGTCAGGATCCTGCG
>OENT01003780.1:0-10592 GCA_900239685.1 Rotaria macrura | reverse complement strand
GGTCACAAAATACGTTCGCCGTTTTTCGCCGTAAGAAATAGGTATACGGCCGTTTACGGTCGTGGATGATCGACCTGGGTATATCATGAGACATTAGGTTTGTAACCTTACAGTTCGTTGTGTACTGTTGAGATAGGAACTTTAATATTTATATTAATTTCTTTGGATTCTTCGATGAAAAGCACAGTTATAGTGAGGTGAAAGTTTCCGTTTTCACGTTTGGCATTGAAACTTCTGTTGAAGAATGCAGTCGGCGATTAATGTATTTTCCCTTTCGAAACCGTATGTGAGTCTGTGAAATTAGTACTTGCCCAATCGTGTTGATGAAAGGTGGAATTTTGGATGATTTTCATACGTGATGAGTGCAGGCGATTTTGTTCATGTTAGTGTACAACATTAGAATTTTTGATTTTTTTATATGAAGATCCCTTGAATCTTTTTAGAAGTTGTTTATCATATTAGGTTGATATGACAGCTTGAACATGTGATGACTAGGATGAGTTTCTTTCTGGTGGATAGTCTAGAATTATTGAGAAGCCAGAATCCTGAAAAACGTTTCAGCATCATAAAAGAATGAAAAATAACGCGATGTCAGTGGTATGAAAGGCTCGATAGAGCCTCGATTAAATACGAGGCATGTATCTCTGTTTGAGACATAGACATCAGTAGAAACGATTGATTCATTCTCAATCAATCATTATCCGAAGGCAGTCATTGTGTATGGGAGATTTGGCACATCTTCAATGCTATCAGAGTACTGACGAACGCATGTTCCCTTTACGTGTTAGCTTTGAAAACGAGATGCGATCAAAGTTTTTAGACAGTACTAAGTTCAGCAGGAATGCATTCTCTCAATTTCTCTTATTTCATATGGAACAGTTCATCGTTTACAGCTGTGGAGCGTCTGTATATGATGGAAAGATTCAAAGTTTTCACAAGTATTTCAACTGAACATTATGGTATACACAAGATTCAGAGTATTGTCGTTTTGTATAAAATCCTGATGTGTTATTCTTCTAGTGAGTTGCATAATGTAAATATGATCATAATTCAAAAGGGCCGTTCATTTCAGTCATCTGAGTTCAGGAATCTCTAAAAATTCCAGTTTCTGGTCTTTGAAAATATCATTATGATTTTGTTGAAGAGATGATAAAGAGAATATCACATTTTCATTTGGAAACAAAAAGATTACTTGATTATGAAGTCATAATCGAAAGTCAAGTCAAAAACCAATAGCCTGGCCACTGGATGGTTTTGGCTTTTACAATAAGTTTTCTATTTTCTGTATTATGATTTTTCAGTGAGACAAGAATAAATTCTATCACTTATAATTTGAAGTTTGTCTGAAGAACAAAATTTTATGAATAACTTGTGTGTAATTCATTTTTCTCAGAATAACTAAACGTTATAAAAACGGCGTTCTAGGCTAAGGAGAGATTTTCTCATCAAAATGCATCCATACGAATGGCAACGGCTCAACACGTGTAATGTGAAAAGCATTCAATAAGAACCAATGGCGTAACTTGATAAGAAAATGCCTTCGGTCTGATCGAAATCGCAGATTGAAAAAGAGACTTAGCTAGCATTTTGCTCTTGATTGAAAAGAAGATACGAAGAGTCTTACAGGTCACCTGATGCTGTTTGTCATCATCCGTCTACGTAGAATTAATTAATACTATGACATAAAACAGCAGGCAATCAGAAAACATCCTCAGGTAATTGAAGTGTGTTGCTGTCTTCCGCTTAGTAGTAAAAACAGTCAGTTTTCATTCCTATATTTTCTCTTTGATTTCCAATTAAACTATTATCGATTAGAATTACAATACTAAATCATTTCAATCTATTTATTTTTCGCTGTGTTAACCACATAGACGTCATTTAAATTGTTTTTCGTCGTTTAGAAAGACTCTTATAAATCACAAGTATTATAACATCTATTTTGCTTAATATTTTAGTATGTCACCGCAAGGGAAAAATATTTTATCAAAAAACTGAAAATCACTTAAAATTTCAGGATAATCCAGCTGAACCATGCATTTTTATTTCATCATCCATTTCAACATTATGTATTGATCGGGTATCTATCAGAAGCAATTCATTGAAAAACCAAAATTGGTTTACTCGTTTTCCTAGCATAATCTATTCTATAACATCATCACTTTGTTTCAATTGAGTGACATTTGCAATTTAACAATTAGACTTTGATTTACTTGATATATTCTTCTTACGTTTTATTATTTAAATATCATTCATAGTTATATTTACACGATGAAACAATTATCCATTACAACCTGGTACACGCAGTCAAATATTTGTTCCAAATTTTATTTTGTACTACAGGTGCTGGATGTGTTTTCTCATATTTTTTTCCATGCATTATGTTCAACTATTTGATGTGACAACTTTAGGCTATACGAAAGTGGTTTGGATAATCGTTTTTGGTATTATAATTTATCAAGAACGGACATCAATAGCTTCGTACACAACTTTGCCTCTCACTCTTCTTGGTGTTAATTTTGTTGCACAACCAATTTTTATATTTTCATCGAAAACTCCTTCGAGTGCTTTGATTAATACTAAATTTCGTTTATTCAGTCTATGTCTAAATATAGCTAATGCCGTTGCAACAGTAACAAATGCTCTAGCATGTAAATGAGTCGTTTCGAGATAAAAAGCGATTAAATCATGTGTCATAGTTCTTCAATATTCCGCAGTTGCATTTATTTCTCTTATTATATATCAATTATATAAAAGTTTATTTCTTCATAAAGGTCTCTCATTAAATTTTGTTATTTCATGAAGATATTTATTAGCATCCATCCTTGGTCTTGCTACGATTCTTTCAAATATTCTAACACAAAAAGCTAACAAACAGGAGCATCCGGCTATATTTACACTTCTTCGCTCCGCTGATATGATGTTTTCACTGATGCTTCAAAATATTTTTACAAAATAACGATCAAATTTATTTGTATTAATTAGTTCATCTTTGGTTATTTCAAGCGTCGTTGTCCTTGGTCTATAGAAAATTATTAATGAATATTGTGCAAAATAGAAAATGGAGTTAATGACTACTCGATCTATTATGAATGATTTAGAAGAAAAAGTATAAATAGTTCTAAGATATTTTTCATTAGAAAAGCATATTTAGGAGTTTTTCATTGTTTTATAAGAAAACTAGGATATCATTTAGGTAAATAAGATACTAACTCATTGTCGTGTTTTGTTTTCTATGATGTTTTTTGTTTATTTCAAAAGTAATCAAGTTCGATGGTCTCAAAAAAAGAACACGAACATGACAATTAACTATAAATTATTGTCTATGTTTCATTCTAAGTTCGATGCAACTACATGAAAATATCGAGTGCTTCACGTATCTGATTCATCGATTTCAACACTCATTAGTGAATGTCATCTCATAAAGCATTAATGATGAAAAAAATTTTTACAGAACAGCATCGAGGTTTCTAGTCGATGCAGTTACTTCGATCAATTTTCGACAATGATTTCTATAACCAATAGAATTATTTGTGTAATACATTCTATTGTAGAATTTCATAGAACAAAATTTTTCGAAAACTTAAGACAAGAATTTTTAGACAAGAATATAGTTTTGTCAAATCAAATTTGATTCATACTGTTCCACAGTACAAACAAATTCTATACAGTACCATGGCAGTTCACGACATTATTCTACTACATTAATTTGTAAAAACTGAAATGCATTACAAAAATAAAACTTCTGACAGAATCAGGAATAAAGTGGTAGAAACATCTTCCATTTGATTTATAGGAAAGAAAAAAATTAGGTTGAGATTTGTTCACATAATGTTCGAATGGAAACTAGCGGATTTCAAATGGTTCCATGAATTTCGACAGCTCATATGTTACGTAAGATATACACGGATTCCAATTTTATGGCTACTATTATGGTTGAAACTGATCATTCATTTAGTTGAGTCTCGAATTGTATTGGAAAGTGAGCTCAGCAACATCAATATCATGTTACGTATTGAAATAGTCAACTGCTATTAACGAATCAGTTGTAAATAAATAGTTCGAACCTAAAAGCGATAGACCATTTTAACAGACTCATCGACCTAAAATGATACTCATTTAACTAGCACTGATGGATCTCTAAATGAGATTCTAATAATAAACAATTGGCTGCTTGTATCTTTTGCTCATGCTTTCAAGGTTTCACCGAAATTATGAGAAATCACAGTCACTAAATTCGATACTTAGAATTTTTCTATTTTTGCTAACTTGAAAATAGTCTCGCATAACATTTTCTTGGATCTTAAAACTACTCTATATGTTTTCTGCGAAACTTAGGTCTTTGCAATAACTTAGGGTTTGCATTTGATCTTTGATTCGAGAATGATCTATTGGTTATGTTACATTTCTATTAAATTCAATACTTGCTATTGATTCAGTATCTTATTAAATTCTTCAGTATTCACATTATTTGATACTAAATTTAAGTCTAGATCAAAACTCTTATTTTTTTCCAGCGAATCTGAATGCATGAGAATTGTTTCATCACCAGAGAAACCTTATCCGGTAACATATCTTGAAATCAAACAAATCAGATTGACTTTTATTTGGCCTATAAAGGTCATTTTCTTGATAAGATTTTCTTCGAGCATAGCATACAATATGGAAATTTATCTTATCGATCTCATACTTCTATTCAAACTATTGAGAAACAAATAATAACCTTTGGTAACATATTTATTGATCAGAAGAGTTGAAGCAGCTATTGGTGCATGACATGGTTTTACACAAGGAGCCTTATCATTAAATTGAAATTTGAAGAAAAAGAAGACATAGTTCAGCTTGTCTTTAATTATAGTCTCTTCACATAAAAGTTGTCTGCATGTTACAGTCACTAAAACAAACACTATTCTAACTCTAACATGGAAATAAAACGACAAGCAATCAAAAACCAAAACAACATCAATAAAAAAGAAAAACCACAGATGAAAAAATTTTCTTTTTTTCTTCATTTGCTGTTATTTTTTTTTTCGTTTCGCTTCGTTTAATCTGATTCATAGAATGAAATGGAATTTTCCATGAAGTAATCATAGATACGACTTCGCATGGTATCAACATCTTGTTTAAAACCAACCAATCTTAAATGATTTTGTTTTACTTGTAAAAGTACACGTCGTCGTCGAAAACCATTTGAACCTGAATATAGATCACGTACATAGGAATTCCAAGAATCATTTGTTAAACAACGTTTATCATCTTTATCTAACATTATTGAACTAACACCTATATCATGACGTATTATATCATGAACACGGTCGCAACTATCACGCGTTAAACCATACAGTATAAGTTTATGATGAGTATTCGTTGTTGATGATGAATTATGAGTTGATATTGTATCGAGACTATTGACATTACCTGTTGGAGATGCTGTATTTCGTCGATGATTATTACTTATACGTTCGATTTCATAGGCACATACATAATCCGTACGCATTAAATTTCCAATGATTAATTCGACTAAATAAAAATCATATTTAGTTTTAAATGTAAATCTATCACGTTTTGTCATTTAAAAAAAATTCATTCGTTTGCCTTTACCCGTATCTGGGTTGGATAGAAAAACTGCCATTTCTTTTCCTACTTTATAATGTTTATGAACTATTCCAT
This sequence comes from Rotaria macrura, assembly GCA_900239685.1. Classification (NCBI taxonomy): domain Eukaryota; kingdom Metazoa; phylum Rotifera; class Eurotatoria; order Philodinida; family Philodinidae; genus Rotaria; species Rotaria macrura. Next base: position 4,925 of record OENT01003780.1, on the reverse strand, counting down.
TAAGTATAGATACAAAATAATTTTTACATATGGATACTTGATCAGGTGGACCAAATAGATGAACCCGCCGACTAATTCGATCAATGTCAATTGTCAAATCGCTATAGGTTCGTCGGGCTAAATCAACAAAACGCATTGCAAGTAAATCAAGTTGATATAAGCGTAAATTATCGATATTGTCATTGATAGTTATTTTCGACAGTGGTGAAGATAATTCAGTGTTCTGTGTACTTTGTCGTGATGGTGATGTCGAAAGTAACAAAGATGATCGATGATTGTTTACTTTTGGATCACGCGTTGCAGTCACTGGTTTACTACGGTAAATAGCATCGTTTAGAGGAATCGTATTATTCGAAGATGTATTTGGTTTTGTGAGCATATCAGTAAGCTCATTTAAAGCTCGATCAAGATGATCTTTCAATGCTGTTATTAGTATATAATCTGGTTGATGAACTGATGGCATCAATTGCATAAGGCGTGTATTATCTTTCAAAGAAAGATCAGCAAGTTGTTCCGAAATCAAGGCTGGATTTTTATTATTATTCCATGGTACTTTATGAATGACAAGACGTTCTTTTAGGAAATATTCAACTAATTTTTCGACGTCTTTCGTCCAATGTACACGTCGTTTGGCTGTTGAACGTGAACCGTTAAATAGTATTTCTAAAAAACCTTCTGTTTGTAAACTAACTTGAGCATTTAATTGTTTCAATTGTTCTCGAAGTTCGTCGAGTAGTGGACGATTTTTAAGTAAGAATAAATATCGACTATCATCAAATGCACGATATCGAATTGGATCCGGTTGTTTATCAATATTTGATGCATCAATAAATGGTTCCATGCCCATATGTTTATAGTAAATTCTTACGTCGAGACGATGACCATGTATTAAATGTTCATGCTTAGCAACACGGCGCACATCTAAAATCAAGTCAATATGAATCAAACAAAAACGTAGAAAGTTTCAAAATGTTTCTGTTTTTGGAAAAACCTCTGTGATCAGCAAACGTAACGAGTGCATGTTGATGTTCATCATCAAATGTCACGTCGACAACTTGACCACCATTACTGCGTCGTCGATTCGAAAAATATAATTCGAGTACATCACGCGACATATCCGTCGGTAAATTTTGTATCATTACAGTTGCTGGTGGTGTAACTTCAACTAGAGATATTTCGGAGTCATTTAATTTTGGACGTAATGCGTGACGACGACGTACATCTGCCATATCTTAAAAAAGGAAGATGTTATTTATCGTTCATATGCACAAGAAAAAAATATTAAATTCTTGGATTCTTTTGCTCTTAACTAACCAAGTTCAGTTTTAAATGTAACCATTGCTGTCGTATCTTCAAGATTCGAATAATCGATTTGTTCTATCTCAGCTTCGCCTGATAAATGTTCTAAGTAAAGTTCAAGATATTCTCGAATAAGATCGATCGGTAGATTAAGTAAAATTAAACGTCGTAAATCGACATCATTAGAACGTGATGATCCAATTTTTGTGGAACTCTTCGATGATGTTACCTGAGGTCCGTATACATTAGTATCGATCGATTTTATTGATTGAGGACTATTTGCTGATGAATATTGTGGTATGAGAAGTGATGACGATGACGATGTTGATATTGTTGGAGGAAGAGGATATTGATTATAATGTGAATTATAATGTGCTTGTATTGGTGACGTAGAATTCTGTTGCATGCTTGATAGCTACGATGAATTAAATACAGAATGGTTATCGTTTGTCTTTATAAACCGTATTTTATTTGTTCTGCTCTATCGAATGAAGTCGATGATGATCAAAAGTGAGAAGAGATACCCATTCTCCATCTCTGTTTCTCTCTTTTTTTCTGAGTGAACAACGATGATGTATACACACACACACACACACAATCTATGAACCGTATCGCAACAACGTATTTTAACATAGTCGACTCACGTCTGCTTGGTCTTTCGCTTCATTTCTCTACTTTTGTATAAAAAAAAGATGAGTCTTGTAAAAAAAAAAGAAGAAATGGTCCGCTCGATTGGCTTGGCAAATATACATCGATTTGCATATACCTGATTGATAATTGGAGGACACTAGTAAGAATATTCATTATGATCACACATCCAACTGACAATATCCATTTTGTATCAATCAAACAAACATTAGTCTAATCAAAATACATACACATGCACTTGATTGTCTAGTTTGCATAGAAATATATTCGTTGAATGATAATTAACTGACTCAAGGTGATAGCATCGTTAATAAAAGCATATATTCTTCGAACTTTGAATAATTATCTCCAATGTTAGACATGAATAATAGAAAATGTTAACAGAAAACTAACGACTATAATTATTATTGTAAATAAAATTTTAATTACTATTTTTTGTTTTTTACGTTCTCGATAAGTTTCTAGATCAATGATTTCTCTCGCTAAATCTCGAATGTCTTTTGAACCATTATAGCCACATTCATTTGGCGGATATATAAGACGTACTTTTTCATTTTCCTCTTCAATAGCAATAAATTTCTCGTTACGTAATGATGAATACTTTCCTATTGGATAATCTCCAATAGCACAACCATTTGATTCGATTCGATATTGCTCAAGTAATTTTTCAGCTTGATCAACGTAGTCAAGATATTGATCAAGTGAAATTTCGTTTTTAGATGTTAATTCGTGCATTGTGTATACGTCATCAGTATTTGACCGAGTCCAATCGATCATACGTTTTGGCTGTGCTAAATTATTACTGGAATACAACATTGTTTGTAAAGTTTTTAATGTATTTTCATACAAAAGAATGTAAACAGTGATTTCACGTCCATACATATGTTTAGGCCATTTATTTTCAAAATCTCGCCAACTATCTGGATATCGAGATTTAAGACCTACAGGTAATTTCAATTTATAATAGAGCTCAGCGAGAAGATTAAATGCCATAGGTATATCACGAGGTCGAATGGAAAAATGTATTTTCCAGTCAGCTGTAAGATGCTCACAAGTTGCTTGTGCAAGCCAATATCGACGACCCGTTAATGTGAATAAACGAACAAATTGATTTGATGCACCCAAATAATAACCTGATCGACAAAGCATTTGATTTTCGACAAGCAATCGAACATAATCGAAATAGAATTCCCCTTGTGTATCTTTCTCGTGCTGCATGTATACGGAATGATTCATTCAATGACACACTGGCTTACTTGAAGTAACTGAGTTTTATATTATGTTCGACATTTCTTTCTTTTCTTTTATTTACGTTAAAAAACAAACGTAACAATGAATCAACAAAGACACATGAAAATTTTTTTTTCAATTTTGTTATTAGTCATCCGAATCATCGAATTTCACTGAAAACGAGTTAACTGAATCAATTTTACCACCATGATATGAACCACGTTTCTTTTTCGTTTTTTCATGACGAAAACTTTTGCCTCGTGTATGTTTTAAATCAGCATTTGCCTTTTCACCCCAGGAGCCACGTGCACCAGCCTGTAAAGAATTTAAATGACATGTTTATGAGCTTAAAACAACTAGAAATATTACTTTGTGTTCAAATGCATTTTTACCAATTTTTTGTAAATAATTTGGATCAGCATCCTCTTCACGAACACGTCGAAATGGAGATGATTGACGCTAGAAAGAAAGAAATTCGAACATGACACTTGAGAATTATGATTCATGATATAACAAACTTTTGTATTATCATTATTTTGTGAAACATTTATCTAAATAAATATTTAAAATAGATAACGAGGATAACAGTGAGGAAAAAAATAAAGACTAACTTGACTGTTTCTCTTTTTCATTTCACTAATAGAAACGTCAGTAGATGGTTTTTCTTCGTCAGAATCATTACTTGACGATGATGCTTTACGTTTTAAACTACCATTATTGTTGACGATGGGTTTGCTGACAATTGAACCTACAAAAAAATGAAATAGATTGACTGATTGATTTAAAAGCATAGATTTTGTTTAGATTACTAACCATTGAGATGAGATTTATTATTTGTTATTGGTTTTTCATCATCAGAATCGCTGCTACTACTACTTGGTGAAGCAGCTTTTCTTGTATTATTGGCGAGATTAACAGATTGAACAGTTGGTTTATGTAGAGTAACAGACTTTTTATTCGTTGGGTTATCCTCTTCCGAATCACTACTGCTTGATGATGCAACAGCTTTTTTTAATGATTGTTGACTAGATTTTATGGCTGGTGTTGCTTTAACGGGTACCACTGATGGCTTTTGGTTGGTATCTTCATCAGACGATGAATCTTCTTTATTATTCAAGTTTTTCGATGCTGTAGGTACAGCAACTTTAGAAGCAGCTGGTGTAATATTATCTAAATGAATCGAGTACAATTTAAAGAGAAACAATAGTGAAAACGAAAGTCAAACTTTTATTTGGAATTATTGATGCTTGTTTTTTACGTGCTGGAGGTACCACATCATCTGCATCGGAACTCGAACTACTTGATGATTCTGCTTTCCGTTTTGCCGATTGAACGGCTGCAGTAGCAGTTGGTTTAATCGCTTGTTTCTTATCACCTTCATCAGACGAATCCGACGACGATGTCTTTTCTTTTTTCTTATTGTTCAACATCGCAGAAGCTTTTCCAACAGCAGAAAGAACAGGTGTAGTAGGAGCTAACAATATCACATACATTTCTAGGAGAAATTTTGTACAGAAAACAGTGAAGCTTACTTTTAACAAGTGAATTTAGTGGCATGGGTTTTTTCTTAACATCTTTATTATCGTCCGAATCACTACTACTGCTAGAACAGGCCGCTTTTTTCAGTGTTGGCGTACCCATTGATTTCATAGCAGACACTGCTGGTTTTCCTTTTTTCTGATTGTCATCCGATGAATCTGAATCTGATGATGAATCTTTCTTCTTAATACTTGGTGTCACCATCGGAG
>OENT01003779.1:0-10595 GCA_900239685.1 Rotaria macrura | reverse complement strand
GCTCGCTATCAGCTATTTAAAAATTAAGACCTTTTACGAAACCTAATGTTTACGAAACCTCTAAGGGTTTCGATTTCGTTGCAAAAATCGGAACCCTTTAGGATTTCGTGTGGCAACTTTTTTTCTTTCAGTGTGCGCAACAGTGCATGTATTGACTATCAAAACTCAGACTTGCAATTGCTGCACATCACAGAGGACTCATGATTTTTACTATCACCCGCCTTCTAAAGTCAGTTTATTATTTAAATCAGAATATTTTATTCACTTTCAGTTCTTATATATCCGAAGTCGTTCATAACAAAGAAATGTGACGATGTAATCATCGAAATCACTATAGCATATAAGGTAGCTATTATACCTAAAATAAATCACTTTTAATTACGCTTTTAACGACCGTTCAAACTATGCTTCTGCAACGAAACAGTTATTTCCCATGGTCTTTGCCAAAAACGGAAATCTGTGAAAAGGTCTTCAGGGGGAAGTCCTAAAAATCCAATAAAATTCAGCTCATCATCCCAAATGCTAAAAAGTTGAGGTCAACAATCTACCACGAACTAGGGAGGGGCGGGGGGGGGGTAGTTACCGAACATTCCCGGGTAACGACCTGGAAACAGTAGCTTCCCACCCCTCTCAGGCAGACAAGAATTAGGAAACACGCGTTTAAACGCATCAAACGGGAACAGCGATTGTCACCCATTCAAGCTCATTAATAAAACGCAATAAACGCGTTTTTTGTGTAAAATTTTCGCCTTTTAATTGTGAAAGCGCCAAAAAGTTCAGAAATTGAGCGTTTGCACGCATTGTTTCTTTAGTTCTGCATAGTTCTGGAATATGAGTTCGTTTAAGCGCTCAATTTCTGAACTTTTTGGCGTTTTCACAATTAAAAATCGCAAATTTTTCACAAAAACGCGTTTATTGCGTTTTATTTTTGGGCGTGAATGAGTGGCGATCGCGGTTCTCGTTTGATGCGTTTAAACGCGTGTTTCCAAATTCTTGTCTTCTTGGGTAGATAACTATCATCATTCGATTTTTTTTCTTCAATGTTTCACTGAAAATACTTAGTATTTGGATTTTTCGAGAGAAAGAACAACGATCACCGAATTCATCAATGGAGATTGTGGAGAATAAGATAAATAAATGCAATTTTTCTTTATCCATTGTAACAATTCCGCATATGAGAAGATACAATAAATATGAGGAAACAGCAAGGGAAATTTTTTAACAGCCGTGGGATTAAGAAGCAGAAATATAATAATAAGCTAATTTGTCTGGAGAAAAATACTTCTGTTCGGAAGAATTTTTTTCTATATTCTATGGGAGCTGAAAATGAGAAAACAAAACCTATTTTCAAGCAGAACTAGCTTCAGACAAGTGATCTTTTTTCTGAACAACGGTAGAGTCGATTTTACAATGAAATTTTAGTGAATCATATAGTAGTGAAACATTGAAAAATAGAAAGGCGAGCTTTCAGAGCAGATAAATATGTGGGTGGGTCTTGTCTTCATTGACGGGTACCGCAACAGTCATACAGATTTGATCATTTTAAAAGAATATAAGGTCGAATGAAATAGAAAAAATCTCATTACTGTTCAATGGTTTCATATTAGGTTCGAAATCATGCCGAAAATTCGACATAATGTATCTGTAGGTTTTCAGAATTTTAGCCAATGTTCGAAGCATATCGTTTATCCAGTAAAAGTTCTGTTTGATAACGAATTAAGCAAACAGTTTAGAGAAGCATAGTCTACACTGTAAAAAATAATCGTAGAATAATAAACCCTATGAAAAGGGTTTATGCCAGTCCTAAACCCTTCACCGTATATTAATAAACCCTTTTATCATTTATTAACGTTTCCTAAACCCTTTAAGGGTTTCGGAGAAGCTCAAATACGGAAAAAAGGGTTTATTATACGTTGCACTTTAATAAACCCCGAAGGGTTTATTATGTCTCCTAAACCCTTTTTAAGCTCATAAACCCTTTTTTCTGTATTTTAGCTTCTCCGAAACCCTTAAAGGGTTCAGGAAACGTTAATAAATGATAAAAGGGTTTATTAATATACGGTGAAGGGTTTAGGACTGGCATAAACCCTTTTCATAGGGTTTATTATTCTACGATTATTTTTTACAGTGTAGTTTGAAATATTTCCAACGTTAGTATTGTCAGCACTAGATTCGGTTCCTGATCTCGATTTGGGTCTCTATTAGGTTGCGTTAGATGCAGAAATGTATTCTCTATTGGCTGGTTTCATTTTCGATGGGGTTCATCGAGTAAAATATTTGCCTTGGATGCGTCTCTCTGAATATGAGTATCAATCAGAGTGTGCTTGAGTGAAGAGCATGGATGATGCTATCAGCTTTTAGTGACTTCGTAGAAGTCTATAACGAACCGAACACGAAGCATGAGATACCAAAGTTCTAATCAGACCCGCAACCAAAACCTCACCCACACTTAAAGGCATATCCAAGGCGAATTTTTAGTGCCATGAAATTCATTGAAAATGTAGTATTCGATTGACAATAAAACTCTGCATCTAACATAGCCTGCTATTGACAAAATAAAGACATTAGAGCAGTGTGAGATAACGGATATAGGTCTTCGTATGATAGTATAAAAGTCCTGAATTGAACCATGACAGCCAGAACATGCACACACTTAGACAAAGACCCATATTCATAGTCTTCATCAACACACACTTCAGATCAAAACCAACGCCTTATCATCTTAAATATTCTTTCATTCATCTCTCCTTTATATATGTCTTTTATGCCGGATTAATCCAAGGGAGGAAAAGTGTATTTATATATTAGGGAAATACGCCTTTTCTCTTCAATGAACAATTTCGTCATCAATGGTACAACTTTCCACTGCTACAGTGTTCACATAAATCGACTAGATAGTATATATAATATAAATTAATGGATTATCTAATAGTCCACAAATAAGAAAAATAAATAATAAACACTCTGGAACAATACGCTTAAAGTCTACAAGATTTTGCGAATCATTTATTATTTTGCTCAACAATTGACATCAGAGCAATACAAGTTTGCATTTTTCCATTGGAAAAAGCATGAATTATCAGTATTTGTTGTCATACTAAATGAAAGAAAGAATTAACTTCGAAAGACAGCGTTTGCCAATATGGATTTGTTGACACAGAATATATCTTGTTTATTTTCGACAGTATGAGTCTATTTACAACTTCACATGTATTTCAGAAACTTACGAATTCATCCATAGCATATATCTGTTTGTATCGAACTGCTTCATACAATAGTCATAATGCAGTTTATTTTAGCAAAATAATAGCCTTAAGTATTCACATTGTTCATTTTCCACTATTGTCAAACTTGAAGCTGGAATTCAAGTTTTACATATCTGTCGGTGCAAATGAAATTATGCTGTTAATGTTTTAGAGGTTCTTGAACTTAATCGGATTGCATCTTTTACCAAAAGATATCCCCTTCGACACTGCAGAAATATATCTACTACTTCATTACAGAATATAAAGAAGTAACATGCCATAAGAAATTATGATGAGTACCGAAATTCAGAAAAAAGAAAGTGAGAAAAACGTTTCCTTTAGAACAATTTATTAACAGCTTGTCCAAAATATTATTATACGTAGCCAAAGCCTACGTCTTGAACGACTCTCATTTCCACTGCAATTGAAAACAAACGCAGTTAGATTTGAGTACCCGACGACTTCTTAACCATTCTATTAATTTTGTTTATATCTGTTTTAATAAAATACTGTACAGTTATCATAGTTTGATTTCTAAGAATTGAAAGAAAACATTATCTAGTTTAAAGGCGCTAAGATGAATAAAATGTATTCTTTGTTTTCTGCTTGTTGCAGTAAAAGCAATATTCAAGTCTCACATGTACATTAATATACTTCGCAATCTGCCCAGCGAAATACGCCCTGGTTGAAACAACTGAAAAGATGCTCAGGGATTTTTATAATGTTTGCGAAAATATAGATAGTTTTCTGGCAATTGTAGTACGTATTATAATTTCTCATGACAGGTTGCACCTTCGGATTCTCCAATGAAATGTTCAATACATGTTTTTTGTATTCAATTGAACAGGAAACTTTCTGATAAAACATGCATTCCAATCAAGTTCAAAGAAGAGGAGGAATTCCGAAAATACTAACAGCATAATTATTTTTCTGCTGCTCTTGATGTGTTCTTTCTAATTCAGTTCCTTTTACTCGATTTATTATTGTTGTCTTATCCAATTGCTGATGAAAGATTGATGGTTTTACTACTTATAAAAGACTCATCATATACTTTCTCTCTTGCTACTATTCAACGGAATAGAGCAGATGTTCTCTTTAAGTAGATTTACAGAGACTAAAGTAAAAAAGAGACTCCCATTGCATTCCAATACTATCGAATGTAGCACTAGTGTCTATTGTGTAGTAATTCAAATTTTTCTAATTTAATTTTGTCAATCAGAGCGAACACAATGAATTCTAAACGATCCATCGAACTAGAAGCAATAAAAAGTAGCTTTAGAAGAAAACGCTGTTTCAAAACATAGTAAAACTGAAACAGCTAAGTGATTGTTTTTCTTTTAGTTCATGCAATATCTTCTTCAGTAATAATTAAAGATTTTGCTGTTTTCTTGCTTTTTGAATAAAATTTCAGTTCGATGAATGGTGTTAGTATTAAATCAAACATCATTTGAACTAATATTTATCATCGCAGAAATATAAGATTCTTAAAAGTCAAAGTTTCCACACCATTTTATTTGGTGTTTCTTTACATATCCTTGGATAGAGCTCTTCGAGCTGACCAAGCCCATTAATTTTTTATCGAATCTACCAGTAGCTTTTGTAGAAAAAGATTCGAAAAACTTGAAAAATTTTCTTCTCTGAAAAACTACTATTTTTCGTTGTCAAAAGCGTTTTTGATAGAATAACTCGATTCTGATTCTTTTTTAAAGCCTGAAAATAGTTTTTTCTAACTCTGCATTGAAAAATGTATATCTTCAACTATATTCCAAAATTTTAATGTGAAAATCACCATTTCAGGATACGATGGACTCGATGGGGATCTCAGCCAACAGAGCCTCATTTTTTAAACCTACCTGCTTTTCTGTTGATGAAAAGAACTCATGTGTTATAGACGCTTAGAATCGCCATTTAAGGAGAAAGAAAAGTACGTTGCGCGTGGTTGTGGGTTTTGACTATACGTTATTGATACAGTCGTACCCACACCCACATCTCCGTTGCTAATCCATAAGAACATCACTGTTCAAACCCAGATAACATCCACACTCTTTTTCTTGTTCATAACACCATCGATTCGAATCCACACGCCTTCTCAAATGAAACCCTACAACCACACTTACAAGCTTACATATGCACGTACCCTCTTGAATATCTGATCATCCCGAGAAATAGCGAGCATCTTCAAATATGAAAAGAGAATATAGTATAGCAATCATTCGTGAATATTTATGGTTGAATAAAATTATAATTTTTTGTTTATTCTACTTTTAGATTACATAAAACTCTTATTATTATTACTGGTTTGACATGGCAACAAATACGAGTAAGAAAAAAAACTGAAAAATTTTACAATATCGTGATCAGTTCAAGTGTGATCAATTTCGCAGATCTTTTGCATGATAGAAACGATTTAATTAGAAAGAAACTATTGCAACTTTAGAGTCTGTCATTGCTCAACTATTCTGGTAGAATTCGAGCTTCTCAAATAGAAGAATAATTACTTTCGAATAGAACTAACTTTACATGCTATTAATTGTTTAACCTCTACATTTCTAAACGACTGGCAGAGATCACTCAGCTAAAAGCACTTTAATACATTCCTGTAACCATATCTTATTATAGTCAATGTGTCCAGGATGATACTTAGTCTGTAGCATTAAGCGATACTCTTCTAGATCTCTATCCAATGCATCATCAGTCAACACTCCATGCGGCAACTCTAGAAGTAACCGTAGTAAGATAGATGATGAAGATGTACATTATTGTCACATTCATGAAAATCATATTTTGTTTATACCTGCTGGGTTTTCGGAGAACTTTAGCTTCACACAAACTATATAATAAGCTCATACTGCCTGTTTGCTATTCCTAATCATATCATCTTTATAAAATTGCACATAGGAAGCTAGGCCTTCTATTCTATAAGAAAGTATTTGTGGTTCAAGACAAGACGTTCATACTATTCGTAGAAGATCGTTGTAGATTGGACTCTTCTCGGCACACATACCAACATGTTGATGATTTTTTTATTGAAAAGAGTTCTAGGTTGTGGGTGTGGGGTGGTATAAGTATCGATGGAAAGAAGGCTAAATTCGACTTCCCTCTTCCTACAGTCACGCCCACGCCCACGCTACACCCTGATCATCTGTCTTTCTCTCACTAGTTAATGTCAACGTTACAGAATACTATTCGACCAACAGAAAGAAATTGTATCTCTGTTATTGAACATACCCGCTTCTTTCCTAGTGTCATATCGTCTCCAACTTTTCAAATGACTCAGCATAGCAAAGAGTGCTCATCCGGTGCACCACTGCATCCGACGTGCTTGACAGCAGACCATTTAGACCTTTAATATTTTGTCGTTTTCCGGGCCAGTGTTATTAACTAGCGACAAATTTCCCAGAAAAACTACCACCTACTACAAACTTTTAAGGCCAGGTCACTATAAGCATTTGTACGAAATTTTCTCTTTCAACGTTTGGAAACTACTTCTATGGATCAGTTCCCTACACTGAAAAAAAATAAGGTGTCACACGCAACCTCTGAGTTTTCGTTAAGTTTTACTACACTATATAAGTGTCCGTAGGACCATAAGAAACCTGTAAGAGATTTAGCAATATCCAAGGTTTTGTAAAATTCTTTATAGAGTTTTAAAATATAAAAATGTTTCGTCCTGAACCTTTTGAAATTTGCGTTACCCCTGAGGTTTGGTCAAAAACCTTTTTGAGTTTTGTATACAAAACGTTTTGTAAATATGCTTCGCGTAAAGTTAGGGTTACGAAGTTACCATTACTAAGCCGTTACGTTTCCCAGTACTCAAGCAGACAAAATTTTTCAAAAACGCGTTTAAGCGATCGAAAACGGACAGAAAATCTAGGAAAGTTGACGTGTTTGGATGGCAATCGGCGTTCCCGATTGTGAGTGAAAAACGCTCATTTCCCCACCTTTTCGGGGTCGCCGAACTTCGCCAGTATGACTTTTCGCCAATTATTGGCCAGAGTCCAGAGGGTGCACTGGTGAAGGTCCACCTAACTTTCGCCAATTGGCGAATGTCCATGGGGTATATTGATGAAAGTCCAGTGGACATTCGCCAATATTCACAATAATTTACTCGAAAACTTCACTAAGGACACACCGGGATATGATATAATCATGTTGAAGAAATTCTAATGAAAATGTTTAAGAAAAAAATGAAGTCACATGTGATATACTCCAGATGAACAAAGGAAAATGACAAGTGAATAAATCAAGTTGTTAAAAAGAAATAGCGAAAGAAAACTAACTAGCGAAGGCTGAAGATAACAACCTAAATGCAATCAGATAATGAGCTTCACAATGGTATTGACAAGTCTGAATGAAAACTTTCTTCTTGATTTTTTTCCTTTCTTATCTCTGCCAACAATATAAGCGAATGACGATATTGTTTCAACCAGTGATCTTTGGTTTGAAGCCAATAAATTTAGAAGTTTGACGATCGGTTTACTTTTACGAGCAACTGTACGTGTTGATTCGTGTGATTTTGCTGCTGAGAACCTTAATCCTATCTGAACCATTCTGTTAGATACTACACTTTCCTCTTGCTTTAAACATTGTTAAAAAGGCCACAAATTTAGATGTGGTTGAACAAAACGGGTATAAAGACTATGAATGGAAAGTTGAGGTATGTTCGGCAAGAACATAATAGAAACTGTATTACAATAGGGAAGAGTTCATAATATATATATATAAATATTATCTGCTCCAATAATTGAGAATGTGAGGAACTTTCGCCAGTATTGGAGAATGCCCACATGACTTTCGCCAATTGGCGATTGTCAGCGGGGTATATTGGCGAATGTCCACCTGACTTTCGCCAATGGCGAAAGACCGGTTGGCGAAAGTCATTCTGGCGAACTTCGGGCTACCCACCTCTTCGTGCGTTTAATCGCGTTTTCAGTCAAAAAACGCGTGTCAATGCTTAAAAAAAAGAGAAATAGTGGTCGTCTTATTAATACTTAAGAATTCTTATTATGATCCGGTCATTTATAACAACTATGAAATAAACGACCACTATTCCTCTTTTTTTTATGCATTGACACGCGTTTTTTGACTGAAAACGCGATTAAACGCACGAAAAGTTGGGGAAATGAGCGTTTTTCACTCACAATCGGGAACGCCGACTGCCATCCAAACACGTCCACTTTCCTAGATTTTCTGTCCGTTTTCGATCGCTTAAACGCGTTTTTGAAAAATTTTGTCTGCTTGCGTAGCTGGTAACTTGTCCGTTACCAGTTACATACTTACGGTAACAGACCGCTAAAAGTTACTCGATAACAGAGTAACGGGTTGAAGCACTCCTCTAAAAGGCATCAAAAAAGGTTTTAAGAAAAAATTACGAAATTCTATGAAGTTCGACCAAAGTAAATCAGGCTCGGTGAATCCATTTGTGAAACCCCTATTTTCACGATTTTCAGTTCTTATTTTTCGAGAAAAACATTTTTTTCCACAAAAATTTCAAGTGTTTCATTGAAATTATTTTTTTTCTCACGAAACCTGTTTCTGCATTCAGAGATGGATTTTTAAGAAAGAAGAGTAAAAGTATAAATAATAAAAATTCCTGTATCAGATTCAGATTCCCTGAGTCAGACTTGCTTTACTCAAACGTTTTAGAATTTCGTTTTTTTTCGTGGAAACCTACTTTGCTGATAATTGGAGGAGTCGTTGATTCCGACGCTCCGATACCATTACCGGGTAACTGGTAACGGAAACGTTACCCGTTACTTGATGAAATATTTTATTTGTAACTTATTTAGATCAGTTGTCAGATGAATAAATAAGAATGGTGAGTTTGATTTAAGAAGTTACAATAGGATGAAATGTTTTTTTTCTATGTAGATCAAACATCCCATGCCGATCGTTTCGCCCAGCGGAACCTGAAGGAATAAGCAGAAAAAATGCCTGAAAATTGCGGTATTCTGTAAGAATACACATGGCGTCGCTGGAACATGGACGTAGTCTTCTGGTCACAAACTTCCCTGATTTGTTTCTAGTGAGTTCCGAGTAAGTTGGTGTGTCTTTCCGCAAGAAACGGCACAAATCATGGGAAAAAACTTGGGAAAGTTTGTGGTCGAAATATTGCTTCCATGTTCCAGCGATATCATGTGTTTCGCTATAGGATACTGTGATTCGCTCTTTCTTTTCTACCGGTTTTCACAGGATCCGGTTCTTTTATAGAGAATGGGAGGTTTTAGCATTGAATGCTGGTGGAAAAATACTTCCGCAATGAAGCATAGCATTCGGCGAACCTTACATTCAATGTTGAATCGTGAATTGTAAAGAACTCCAAGTACGAAACGCTCGCTATCAGCTATTAAAAATTAAGACTTTTTACGAAACCTCAAAGGATTTCGATTTCGTTGCAAAAATCGGAACCATTTAGGGTTTCTTGTGGCACCTTTTTTTCTTTCAGTGTACTACTTTCAACGTATTACTGTTCCTAATATACATGTACGTTCAAAAACCTGCTTAATCTACCTCTGGTGGCATTTGAAAGCTAGACGTGGATCTTTAGTCCTGCTTGCACATTGCTAACTACTCTAAGAACCGTGTCACATATCCAAGATTTTGGAGAAGTGCTCACTTCTCTCACAGGAGATGCGGCATCTCCAGTGTGAGAAGTGAGCACTTCTCCAAAATCTTCAGCAGTGTTCAAATTTCCTAAAAAGTAAATTTCCTTACCCCAAAGAAATTTCTCCCATGCTACCGTACCCATACACACCACTATTACACCACACACTAGGAAATTTTGGAAATTACCGTAATTTCCACAAACTTATATACTGAACACTTCTATATTCCCTATAGGAAGAAGAAGCCCGACCCTATAAAACAACAGGAGTTTTAGAAATTACCGGGAAATTTCGGAAATTACCAGGAAATTACGGTAATTACGGAAATTTCTATACACTATATTCTGAACATTTCTATATTCACCATAAGTAGAAATATACCCTACCCTATAAAACAACAGCAATTTTAGAAATAACTGGGAAATTTTGGAAATTACCAGGAAATTACGGTAATTACGGATATTTCTATACACTATATTCTGAACATTTCTATACTCCCCATAAGAAGAACAAGACCTACCCTATAAAACAAGAGGAATTTTAGAAATTACCGGGAAATTTCGGAAATTACCAGGAAATTACGGTAATTACGGATATTTCTATACACTATATTCTGCACATTTCTATATTCCCTATAAGAAGAACAAGACCCTACACTGAAAGAAAAAAAGGTGCCACACGAAACCCTAAAGGGTTCCGATTTTTGCAACGAAATCGAAACCCTTTGAAGTTTCGTAGACATTAG
>OENT01003776.1:0-10599 GCA_900239685.1 Rotaria macrura | reverse complement strand
ACTTACATTCAATGTTGAATTGTGAATTGTAAAGAACTCCAAGTACGAAAGGCTCGCTATCGGCTATTAAAAATGAAGAATTTTTACGAAACCTAATGTCCACGAAACTTCAAAGCGTTTCGATTTCGTTGCAAAAATCGGAACCCTCTTGGGTTTCGTGTGGCACCTTTTTTTCTTTCAGTGTACTTGATTAGGTTTCTCTAAGTCGTAAATGTTCACAGCTTCATAAATATAGTGTTCAAGAGTTTTCTTTTATCGAATTTTATTTCCCATGGTTCAGGCTTGAAGAAGACTGTGCTCGGGCAAATATCTCGAATTTATTTTAGCAATGCTAAATATTTTATGACGACAAAGATATCATATTGGAATAATGTTTAGTTAATATCTTAGCGGAAAGAACCTCTTCAATGAGTATTTTATGTAATGAGCGTTGTCTAGGATTTCAGAATCTTTT
Source organism: Rotaria macrura (assembly GCA_900239685.1). Lineage (NCBI taxonomy): Eukaryota > Metazoa > Rotifera > Eurotatoria > Philodinida > Philodinidae > Rotaria > Rotaria macrura. The sequence goes on along the minus strand of OENT01003776.1, from coordinate 10,145 downwards.
GTAGAATCTTCTTTGCTAGATACCTTCGAAGAAAAGAATTCCAATTGGTAATGCTAGCATTATCAGAAAATTCAGAAAATGCTACACATTGAATAGGTTCTTTATGATACTATTTTATTTTTACAGTTGACGATGATTTTAGTAGTCGTGATGTGAATATGTTGTAATAAATTACGCTGAGGACATATTCTTCATGTGGAATATTTTCAACAAGTTTCTGATACGTGCTTCAATAAAATATTTAGAAAATAAAAGGTCCAAAAATAAATTGTTCGAATTGTTGCTCGACCATCATGTAATCTGGAAACGCGTTTAAGACGGAGTTAGATACGTTTATCTTGGAAATTTTGGCCTCCTGATGCGTTTCGGTATCGAGTTATCATAAAAACACAGATAAAGGCGTTTGTAATTATCTTTTTAAACGTGTTTAAAGAACTTCGAAGAGTTTTTTAGCGTTAATCAGAGCAAAGCCAAAAGAACGCGTTGAAATTCTTATCTTAAAACGCGTGTGAACGCAATCTGTGTCTTTTCCTGCGTTAGATCGTGTACCACAATTGAAACTCAATTTATTTGCTATCCAATAAACGCGGTAAAATCGAACCAGTGGATAAAATGCGTTTCATGGAGGTATAAGTGAGTTCCTGAAATGTCGAAAACGCGCTTTCTTACACTGATTCAAGAAACACAGCTGAATTCATAGTTAAATAGTAGGTACTGTCAATGAAGAGTGGTCAGACATGCACTAAATAGAATACTTTTGGTTCTGAGGTTTTCGTTTTCGTTTTGAAATACGTAAAAAAAGACTATATTTTCAAACTAAAACCAAAACTTCAAAACCAGTTTTGATTTTGGTGCATGCCTAGGAATGATAGCCATCGAAATCTATACATTTATACAAAATAGGCTTGAGTACAACAGAGTTTTCTCTAGTTAAAATGGCACATTGAACTAGGAGCAAAGTCTTAGTGTTATATTTCGTCCTTGGAAACTATTATTAGCAGTAAAAAAGTCCTTTATTGATTCGGTTAGGTAAGAAAGAAATCTATTTCGTTTTATTGAACAAGTATATGACATCCACAATATTTTTTCTTTTGAACTCTAAAATTCAGTGTCCGTTTATATGAATTGAACCATCAACAGTCATTGTATGATATATACCACTCTCAACGTGCACTTTCAAAGGTTGCCATACATTTTATTTTCTTAAAGACCTTGCCCAGTTTAGAAGACAGGTAGTATTCTAAATGCTCACGATTTGTTGACGTAAGCACTTACACTTTATAATCTTCATACGACAAGAAATCGTTGTTTCACAGTGAAAACTGCAATGAGCTACGTTGACAACTTTATTCTTTACTTCATTCCAAGTGTCAACTTCAAAAAGAGAAATTATGCTTTCATCCGCTCCCCATAAATCATGAGTGTTTAATAGATGTAAAGGACATCATGCCTCCTAAATCATCAAGTACACATTAATGCTGACAGTTAACTACTAGATTTTACTAATCAAGCGGACAAACTTTCATGAAAAAGAATACTAAATTCGCTTGTCATCATCTTTCAAGTGGGATCCGAATATTGCTGGAGCCTAGAACCATAGGCTTCGGATATTCACCTACTCTAACGTCACATTGATCTCAAAAAATTTACTCTTTCTGAAGAATATGAAGTATCTCGTACGCTATGTGTATTTGGTTCTTTCGAAGAAAATCAGTCTAATGGATCTCATTAACTGATTGAATATTATATATGTTTAACAGGTCAACAAGATCTTCATGAACAGCATGCTCTAATAAGCGCTAATTTATCGGCTATACATTATCGCAGGAATTCGATATATTTGCAACACACCTATACTACCAGAATTTAAGGCGCATGAATTACTGGCTTTTAGGCTGCTTATATGAACCTTCAGCTTTCCGTATCTATTTAAGCTCTACTTGTTTTCTTCTATGTGAAGTCAGAATGAAGCTAAATAGTCAGCTACAAGACGAGGTAATGTATATGTTAATGTCATGAATGGCAACGTTTTCGTGCAACCTATTATCTATAGCATTGTAAACTAACTGATGAGCAGTAATAAAAGAAAATTTATTCTCCAAAAAGAAGACAGAAAACACTAGAAGTAGTACTTTCACAATACAATCTATTTTCTCTTCGACTGTATTCTTATCGTTCGAAGCGTTTACGAGTCTATCAAAGTTAGTGATCATAAGTGTCTCTAAAGAGATTGTTTCCCATCCAAATCATGTAAATCATGACTGATAGTTACAGATTCTGAGTCCGATGTGTAAAATAGTATAGACTAAATTCTGGCTTCCTCATTTTCTCACAAAGAAAAAAGAGCGAAAAGTTCTTGGGTAGCTGTACCTTATGCAACGTACTGTTGCCATTCAATTTTTTCGAGGTTAACAAAAAAGACACTAATCTTCTATTTCAGTATTGTTATAGTTTATAAAGACTGCATTTATGAAAGATGATAGTACGACACCTCTTATTGTATCTGCGCTATCTTATTTTTTCGACACTTACGAGAGTGAGTTGAAGTTTAGTGCCATGCTCACAACAAGAAGTGATTGTTTAGATCTTTTTCCGTCGTTGATGCGTGTGGAAACCTAAGTTAATCTTGGTTTTGTTCACACCAGATGATTAAGATAGTTCTTAATCGGTAATTTACGTCGAATAATCTGTATAATGTATGATAGTAAATTTATTGTCAAAAATACAGATTGAATTACGTAAGTAATTGTTCAATTAAAAAGATCATAAATTAACCAAGAATAGATGAAACGACTCCTTCATTCAAATTCTCACTGAAACTCGAGTACTATACTACCCTGTCAGAGCACCTCCTCTGTACTATATCAATGATCGAACAACTGACCTTACCGACCCATTCCGAAGGGGTTGCGCCAAGCATGAAACATGTAGAGTATGTCAACTATTTATCGAGTTAGATCGGTTTTTTAGTTAAAAGTGAAACAAAAAAATCTTGAAAGCAGAGATCTTTCGTTGAAGTGGCTGTGACCGTGAAAGCGAATAAAACTTTTATTAAAATGAATACACATAGGTAAGCACATAATCATTTATATTGTGATATCGATACTGAAGTGTTTGATTTCAGCAATTTTATCACGAGAAAAATTCTATTATTTGCTTTTTTTAAACCCACAAGCAATCGGTGTTATCATTATAACTGAAAGGGAACTCTTTTTTATGTTTTTTTAGTTGTATTTGTCAAAATTGGTAGAGATTAAGTACACATGCATTCTCAAGTATCATTCTCTCAAAAATATTTTATGGCGGACCGTGATAAAACTTTTACTTTCTCTTACTATAAAAGGAACGAGAAAAGAAATTGCATAGTAGGCGTTGTTGTTCGGAAATCCTTCAACATACGGTATAGTAAGAGTTTAAAGACAGAATATTTTATAGTAATGATAATAAAAACTAACATACAGAATGTTTGATAATTTCATTGATGAATGTGAGAATGAGACGCTAGTATATGACAAAAGATTTGGTCAGTAATACTCAGTTGGTTAACATCAAACTGTAAAAGATCCAATTAGTATGGTTCATGATACATACGTTTTCCCTGCAAATTATTATGATTTACAATGGAGTACGTTGGTTTTTTTTGGAATGAACCAATTTTAGCGTTGAAAATATTTTCGATGAATTTTCTTTTATTTTACAGAAAGGAAATCTTCTCGGCGTTACCTTTAGAAGTATTGTTCCGTTTTCAGTTGGTGCAGTTGATAGATGAAAGAGTGATTTTTGTTGTCAGTTCAACTCGTTTTTTATGCGCCTCGGCTCAACATTGATATCATCCTCTTACTATTTCGATCAAAGCTACCGGTGCTTATAAGCTTTGCTGAACAATCGTTCCATGCAGAATTTCTTCTTTCATGATTATTTGGTTTCACTAAGTTACTCTACTGAATATGAAAATATTTCAAGAAGGTTATTTTTTCTTTGAAAATATTCCTTCATTTTTCACTCAGAATCAGTTAAAACGATCTTCTTCAAGAATAAATGATGTGTACTCGAAGATCATGTAACCATTTTTTGATTTTCAACGCGTCTCCGAGCGTTTCTGATTAATCTCACTGAACGCGTCAGGATTCGTCCAAAATGCAACATTTTCGAGGGTCCTAACGCGTTTGAATAGTCGAATGTGCGTCTAAACGCGTATACAGTGACGCGTTCCAACGCGTTTAGTGTTATGCAAAAAAATAAAAAAACAGCTAACACCGTGAGGTAGGATCGAACTAACATAATAGGGCGAATGATGACATAACTTTCAAATACTTTGAACAGCAAACTGGAAATTATTTTTAGCGACAGCTTGAACTAAGATTCGAACCCCTGATCCATCGATTACAAATCAGACATAACATCCATTGAATCATACACCAGTCGATAATGATGTTATGTTCATGAATTACATGAATGAGTGCTTCTACAAGATTTTCGCATGCAAAAGTCGGTTACTCAATTACTTTTGTTTTGTAAAATAAATGTAAATAGAAAGTCTATATACATGGTATCATGATACAGCTATATCTGATCTTCTTTCAACCAAGAAAAAAAAATTTAATTCCTTAGTACTCAAAAATTAAATGAATTTTATAGAAAAATGGCATCTTTGCGCGATAGTTGAACCGAAAATTAGACGGTGTAGAAATACTAATTATGCTATTTGTCCTGACTAATAATAGAAGAATCTGCACTTTGGTTCTAAAATAAACATTTTATTTGGAAACGTGTCAAAGAAAACTCGGCTCTTGCTAAGATTTTTAACTACGTCTTATTAGTTTTACAAAACATTCATTGAAAATTAAATCAAAGATTTAAGTTCTAAAAACACTTCCTTTTTTATTTTCTTTACTTCAAAAGAATACGAACCATTTTTTCGTAGGGCATAAATGAAAATTATTCATTTTCATTTTTAAAATGAAGCGATAATACAGGATGCTGAATCATTCTTCGAATGTGAGTAGCATCTCAATGATGAAGCATCTTGTGGGACTCCTGTTTACATGTTTATCCTAGATGTAATTTACCTTGTTTATTAGTTATGAGTAACTCCAAGGAGTGATATTTTGGCGAAACACTCACCCAGGTCGAACAGAACGATCCGTAAACGGTCGTATACGATGAGAACACGGCCCATTACAGCGTCGTATTATCCCGTTTTAACAAGGTCAGTAATAAGGCCGTATGATCTATAGAATACGATAGGATTACGCTGTCTTTACGAGAGTTTTACTACGTATATACGGTGCCCATGTACGTCCATAATACTGACCTTGTTAAAACGCCATAATACGGCCGAAAACGGTCGTTTAACCGTGATATACGATGTAAAAATGACCGTTTACGATACTGTAACGATGGCCGCTTTGATTGACCTGGGCACCTCCCTCCTGACATCTTATGCATTCAAATACATTGTGGAAATTTTATTAAGCCAATATAAGTACTCAGCGTGGTAGATTTCATTGTTTTCACCAATAGAAGCGCTTTCACTCGAAGATGACTATACATTTTTAATCGTGACACAATGTACAGAATATAATGCGACATAAATACATGCAAACCGAGTTGTACATGAGTTATTGAGACGCATCTGTACGCGTTAGATATTTCCGTCCCGTTCAAATAACTATTGCTCTTCTAGAACGATTGCAAACGCGTTTCTCACTAGCATTTAAACGCGTGTATATGAATTTATTTTTATTAGTACTCATGGACGACCAATATCCTTCTGTACGCGTTTAGACGACAAGTGCTGGATGCGTTTAGAAGTGTTGTCAGAATCCTGCATCATAGAAACGCGTCAGAATGTCGCTGTTTGCAACAATAACGCATCTATCCGCGTCGAAAATGCGTTTTTCGATTACATGGGATATAACATGAAGTATGCGAGGAATTTTCAATGACTCACGATTATAGTAATGAAGCATGATCATGAGAAAAATAACAACGCTACTTCATACTGTCAAAGAACTGAAAAAAATTCAAGAAAATCTTATGTTGCCTATAGTAAGTAGCTAGCACATCGATAGCTAATATTTATTGAAGACTGTTCAATGATATAAATCATCCCACGACTAAATGATACGCATCATATACGGCCGCAACATTCGACAGGAAAATACATCTTCGCATCACAAGACTACGGTACATTTACCATCGTTTACAGTGTAAATGTAGCCTTGAATATCGAATCGTATGACTATGACCAATGCTACTAGTAAATACTGTCAGTTAACTCACTCTTTTGGATGAGAAACGATCGCAATCAGTGAAGGTACCATACAAATATGAATAGACGAATCGATGAACCTGGAAAGTGTGTGTGTTTGCATTGCTCGGATGTTCAAAGTATCAGCCATGAAATCGAGTAATATTTCTCCATTTTATCATTTAATTCGCGCGAAAAAGTTTTAATGCTAAAAGTTAAACAATAATGTTTATTAGCACTTGGATTTCTCAAAATACGATTTATATTGCACCAAAATTGTGAAAATTATTTAGAGTTATCATCATGCATGGATAATACCAATATTCAGTATCCATCATACGTAGAAGTCGTTAGTTTACAGGATTCATACACAGATACTCCGAAAAACTATTCTGAGACATAGTATCGTATGATTTTGAGCAAGGGAATTTTTCGCAAACAACCACCATTCTCTCTCTTGTTCTTGCACTTAACCGAGAATAGTAACAACTTTTCTAATCGATCAACCATGTCGATCTGATTGCTATTAGATCGCGATAGGATGCAAGCTACAGTAGGACGCCTCTGATTACTTGCGAAATTATTTAGTAAGTTTCTATTAATTACCTCATAGATAATCTTGTACGGGACATAATTCATACGTAGAAGACATTCTTGTAACAAAATTGCGCTCATATGAAAGGCTAAGAAAGCGCTGTCAAATTGAATAATACTAGATTTTTCGATTTTTCATGTGCATATGGCATTTATGAAAAGAACACAATCAGTTCGTTTCTGCTATGTTAATCATAGCATAATATTTTAAAGAATAAACTGCAGGCTGTAGGCATATTAATCGTTTCTACGAAAGTTCTAATAACTTAAACCAAATTTGCATCGAATCATCACTCGAGACCTTCATCTTATAGATTGGCTTATAAGGAATACAATTTTCCTTATGAATGAAACCTCCGATTTTTTTTTCTTGAAATATTTCTACAATACTCTCGTTTTTCTTGGCTGAGATTTCTTTCGAATCAGACGTTACGTGAAAAATCAAATCAGAAAATATATTCTGTTTGATATTACTGTGCAATCTAATATGCACTATGCATGAAAATTATCAATTGTTCATTTCATCTTACACTGTATAGTTTAATAAAGCAGCCATTTTATTTCAAAAATGAGGGATAGGCTTGCCTGTGATGCCAGCAGAAAACAACTGGAGCGACACATTCTAATTTTTCAAATCCGCTACATCACATAAATTTTATTGACATATTATTCTACAGTTTCAACTACTTATTTCGATAGTCATAACGACAATCAAATAATAAGTTCTTGTGCATGGTAGCAAATGAATACAAAAAGCATATCGCCATAGACATTTCTTACACACAAAGAAACTTCAATCAGGCCAACCAATTGGCACTGATCTAGTCTGTTTATCTGCTTCAAGATAGCGGGAACAGATTAGATCGCAACCAAGATCGAACAATAAGGTCCATATACGGCCATTTACTGTGAAAATAAAACATATAAACGGACTGTTTACTGTCAGAATACTTGACTCGGTTTTATGGTCGTAGTATACGGAGATTACGGTGCAAATACGACTGCAAACAGTCACACTGCAGCTTCGTATACAGTGTCGCATAAGTGCGTCAAGTACGCGACAAAATGTGGCACGTTTACGTTGCCATAAGAAGCAAGTTTACGGTGAAAATAAGGATAACCATATTCATCGATCTGTGCAGGACTGAATTACAAAATTCAGTTCGTCTGAGAGGCTAATCAGTTAGCAGCGACCCAGTAGAAAACGGTCATCGCACACAGTTATTGTAAACGGCAAGAGTATACGGAGAAATACGACTTTCTACGCTGATCGTTGACGATCGCCCCAAACGTCAGTTTCCAACGACGTCTGCGTACCATCGTACGTTCATCTTTTGCGTCTATTACAGAAGCAGTTACAATGTCACAGGCATAAGCTAAAAAGAATGTTGTCATGACCTACAGTTTCTGTAAAGATTTATAGAGAGCGAATTATCGTAGGACATATGATCTCTTAATGCTACTGTAATGTTAAATGGTATTATGAATGACGAATAGAAACGATGGACAAGACAGAAGAGAATAAAAAGCATCTCATGAATAGAAAAAAAAGCAGGAGAAAAAAGATTAGGAATTACGAATACTGCATATGCAACATAGAAAATAATTCGAACAAGTATTAAACCAAATGCATATTAACTTCCCAGGAGATTCATTCCAATAGTCGGATCCAATCGGAATCTGATAGGATTGTATAGGATTTTTATCAAACCGAGGCAATCCGATCGGGTTCTGGGAAACGGTATGATTCTCGGAGTCTTAGTGTTGGATGCCTATCGGATCCTACTGTAGGATTTTGACGGATCTAATGTAACGTTTTGACCCACTTCTGGAATGTCCTCAAGTACTAATTAGTACCCAATTAATAAGAATGGGCTTCTTCCGTCGGATTCGTATGTATTTCCGTTTCCCGAAATCCGATCGGATGGCGTCGGCTAATCGGATCCGATATCGGATTCATCCACCGGGGTTTGCCACATACTCGATGTATGAAACCATAATAAATTCAAATGATACATAGTTGAGTTAAAGCTTTAAAATTACTCATGAAATGTTTGAGCCTATATGAACTTCTTTTAATTGTCTAATATTAGTATATCTTTTCCTATTTGAAAGCAGGGTCCAAGCAACTTATCATTCCTGGAATACAGTAATTTTTCATTTATATCTACATCTATTACTTCGTTAAATAATTATAACTTTGCACTAGTGATTATACTGAATCTATGTTCCACGGTGCACCCTCATCTGATGTGTTCTCTTTTTCTATACATAAAAATTGATTGCGATTGAGCGGTTCTATCTGATATAATCATGTCAAGCATGAAAACTAATCGCTTTTAACGTCAACTGACATAAATCTTTGTTATTTTACATTAATACAAAACTCTAATTTTTCGATTGTGTCGTTTTTATTATTTCTCATTTAAGCTGCTAGACGATTTAAAATATGTATCAAAACCTTCTCGTTGCCTTTGAACAAGTGGAAAAACGTTTGCAACAGAGGCGAGCTGTAGACAACAACCATCACCGTCGAAAAAAAAACGAGGAATATCCAACATCAATATCAGACGGGTCTCCAACAACATATATTTCTCAGATTGCAGAAGAATCTATTTGTGGCGTATAGTTTATGGATAAGTAGTCAATCAATGCAGATGAAATTATGGATACGAATACCAATTTCAATATTTCTCAAGCTGAGCATAGTCCAAAAGAAAAAGGATCGAATCGAATCAACCCAAACAATCTCTGATCGAATTAGATTGAATCATTTTTTTACTGTGAAATTTGGCTAGTAGAAGCGTCTTCAGTATTTTTTGTTATCGTCGAGTACACATGTTGAACTGATGTAAGACGGAGAGATAATCCCTAACAAATAGTGTTTTCTCTTATGTTTCTTCATTTTCTAACGTATAGTAATTCGTACGTTTAGTGATTTATTATAGATTTTCATGACAAATAATTATGTCTAACTTTGCTGATAAACCAGTAACCACGTTTTTCTATAAAACAGATGATTCTCACAGGTATATTCATAAATCATATTGAATCATATATTTAAAAAGATTATTTATAGCGAACTCGTTATTACGAAAGAAAATTGTCATAATATATTACAGATCGTTTTCCGAAAGCAGTTTAAACCGAAGACAATCAAATGTTTTTTTTTCATTGTCAAATCGAATCGAATACAAAATTTTTGGTACACCGACTTTTGAGCCTACGACAGTTGAGCCCCGACAGTTGAGCCCCGACAGTTGAGCCACCCGACAGTTGAGCTCCCGACAGTTGAGTT
>OENT01003775.1:0-10608 GCA_900239685.1 Rotaria macrura | reverse complement strand
TCTGAAAAGGTCGAAAAAAGCGTCTTCACAACGCAGTCTTTTATCTTGACAATGCGTTCTCATCCGTTCTTTTTTTCGAACTTTTTTCCATGGGTAGAGATATTCAAGACAACTATGCACAAGTGACCTTGCCCGAGGTCATTACATCGCTAGTGATGCAGAAGTTTGAACTCGGCAACTAGTGATTATGTGGTGATCAAATAATCATTCAACCATGTTGCGCGGATCAAGATATAAATCATGGGGCAAAAAAGCCCCTATGGTCCCCTATATCGACCACTTTATTCTCTGCGTTCAGCAATGACGGCATGAAACGGAGTGGGCTGCACATTAATGGCGACCATGGATCATTGAGAGTTCATGGCGTTGAAAATAAAAAATTTGAGTATATATGGATGCCTCTGCGGGTATTTTTATGTGATAGAGACAACTTCATATCCACCCACAACCATACTCACAGCTACACCCCGAATTCTGCTGCAAAGTCTTTATGGAAAATGATTGAAAACGAATAATTCTGTAATTCATTGAGTTCGAATTACTTGGTAATTAATTGGTCTTATACAATGGAATAGATGCCGATAGATGAAGAGGAAGAGACCAGAGCTACATTGATTACAGCCTGCTAGAATTTAAACCTCGACATCTACACATATGCTTTTCAGTTTTAACTAATTCCTTGCTTTTGCTTGCTTGAGATTGAAACATGATGTTGATGCATAATTATTATTTCTTACTTGAGCAGTAAGAAACCAAACAATGCAGAATCTTCCTTTTGTTGAAAATATGCTTCTTCTATTCTTTCATCCCGAAGTTACCGTAAAATATATGCAGAACAAAATGAATACAAGTAAACGAAAACTATTGGATTGCACTCGGCAGTTTGCAGGAATCTTTTCATCTTTTTTCTTGATGAAGAAAAATCTACGCATTCGATTTCATTGAAAGCTGCCGAGTTGCCTTTACTGATCACTAACCAATTTTTATATTAATATAAGAATTTGCATCCAAGCTAAATATTCAATTCGCTAAGGAGCAGATTTTATTAACGACGTAGATCATGCAACTGTCGCGTATCTCAGCAGTGCCCCGCATGGTTCGTGTGGAACGAATACGTCCAATGGAAAGCCCATTTAATGGTAGTTCGAACAGCTTTGACCGTTCAAGATCATTTGTGAGTTGTTTAGATCAATTTTTACCTGACTTATACTGCTTCATTTCTACTTTTTTCCCAGACAAGACTAAACTGGCTCAACTATAAAGGGAGTAAGGTCCTGCCAACACGTGACAATGCATGGGGTTATGATGCATCACAATTAAAACAGATATCACGCACGAGACGGTAGGAAATAAGATAAAATCAATCAACGAAAACGAACGGATACTTTCCATTACTAGTACTCAGCACATTCATCAATCTTCTTTTCATACAGTATCGTACATTCTATGAATTGACAGTTAAGGTCGAAGAATTCAAATAAAAAAATCCCAAAAAAACACTTTCGGAAAGCATTTTCATCTTAATTGAAGTTTTACTGGACTACATAGAATCATTTTCCTTAGTGTGACACATTCCCAAGGGGGGAAGAGCGGATTCCGTCTATCCCGGAAACGGTGACAATCCACACAATCCAGAGGATACACTGGCGATCCACACGATCAGTACGATACGCGCGATACATTGCATATACCGAGGATACGAATTTTTCCCATTGAAAAATTCAAAATATTTAGCATGGATGTAATATGAGTACGGTGAGTCGATGCTACCGAAAAATTTCATTCGATTTTGAAGAGTTTTTAATGTTTTGTTGTCATTTATTTCTGCCATGAGCACATTATTTTTATCGAGTGAAATGGATTTAATTCAAGAGAAATAACAATTCAATTTATACAGTGCCAGCTAAATCTACTTACTTAACGTTCATTCGATCTGTGCAGAATATTTCACCGAGCCAATAGGTATAAAAGTTATCACACACAAGTAAAGACTGTAATTGTTTTCAATCGAAATTGTTTGACTTTGCTCTCTTTCATATGAATAGGAAAGAAATTTTAAGGATGACGGTACAAATGTTTTGAAAAATATTGTTAGGTTGCTAAGGATTCTATATATTTTGAGAACCTACTTGAAAAAACTACTGTTTTCGTGACTATGTATGTCTACATGCATTTCTCAACAACAATACATTCATTTAATTCGAAATGTTTAACGTACATATACTTCAAGTTAATCCCTCTACCGTATAAAAATAAGGTCACATGAACCAAATATGAATAAATTGATTGTTACTGCAAGTTAAACAACGGAATGGTCATGTTGAGATTTCTTCGATACGTATATCTCGTAACTCGATCACATTATAAGGCTGAAATTCTATTCATAAAATCATCTTGTTGAATACTTTCTTTAGCACAAATCTTGATTATCTAAACGCAAATATTTTATTCACTTTCGATTGAAAACGAGCTAATGCGTATACAGAAGATTCTGGTTGATTTTACATAGATCGTAAAGTAATTGATTTCAAAACAATTTTCAAGGATCTAAAGAAATTGAGTAAAATACACCAGTAAAGTAAAGAAAAAACCTAGTAACTCTTTACACTAGAAAGCTATCAAAAATCGCAAGAGACAAATACTCCATGATAAATAGATGCGTTGGAAAGGAGAATCTAATACTTTCTATTGTTTTAGCATATGAAAATGAAATCCTCTAAAAGAAAAAAGATTAAAAGTTCCAACTGAATTGATCAAACTCAGATTTTAAGGATGTTGATGAATTCACGTTTTTATTTATGAGGGGTTGTCAAGATTATAAAACCCTAGATTCACAGTTTGATTCGCCTCGAAATCAAAACAACATATGTGATTAATATAATTATGACGTCCTATAAGCCGGTTTCTACATGCACGAATATAAGAAACTCAGATGATTAAGCGAAAACGTCGTAGAGATCGATTCTAGATTTTAGGTAAATGTTTCTATTAGACGAGTTGTCTCGTGGAACATATTTTCCATCCAGTTATGAGCGCTGGCTTTAAAATATGAACTGAACATTATACAGCAATGCTAAAATTTCCATGGCATCTTTTAGACTGATCCTTTGAACCTTATTCAAGGATCCTCAACAATAACTGATTTTCTGTAACAAGCTATGCTCCGTTTCATTCAAAAATTCATATAAAAGTTTCATCATGCGAGATAAACTTCATGTAATACATATCAGTACCTGAGTATTTACCCAGTTCCATAAAATCTTTTGAAAAGGATAAAAAATTCATTCTGAGAATGTCTTTTACGTCTCGTAGTTCTTATTTGGAACAAGCTTTTATCCAATTCTAGAATCTTTCTACGGAGACTATCAGGAAGGGCTTTTCTTTCTAGAGAGCTCTTTATGAGAATAAGTATAAGATTGTATGCTGATTTCTACTGAGTATGTTTTATGTCACTTTATGTAATTTTTCTATTAATTTTCAAGTGAAGTCGAGTATATTTTCAACCGAAAATGGGTCACTTATCAGTTTCTTTCGATACGTCACTCACACATATTCTACGAGATCCTATGTTAACTCTTGCAGAACTTTATTGTACTTACAATGTACCTCCAAATCACACCAATAGAACTTATATTGATAAAGTATTTTGTGAAACCGGTCCTTGACAATATAGCATGTTCAGTCAAAATCATGATTTGCCTAAGGTCTATCGAGTGATTTCAAGCATTTAGAGCATTCAATTTTTGTCATAGGAAATGCTCTATGAAATCCCGCTTCCATCAAAATATGAACTTCCTAGCACAATTCCTTCATGAAGTATCAATATTCATATAGTACAGCAAAAACAATCATTCTGACGTGCACCTCTTAGTTTTTATGAACTAATTCTCTTCGATTATTATATCGAGTGAAGGTATCTCAAGGGGGAAAAAGCGAGACTTCAGGAGTGCATACTTCATCCGTACTTCACCGTACTTCACTTGTACTTCACTCGCACTTCATGATACTTCACTCGTACGTCATGGTACTTCACTTTTACTTCACGGTACTTCAGTCGTACTTCACGGTACTTCATGATACTTCACTAATACTTCATTTTAACTCCTTCTACTCCTGCTGTATACATGTAATTTTCATAAATGTAAAATAAGCGACAGTTTTAGTACGCAAAGGATTTCAATAAGTCATCTCCATTACCTTATGCGACGTTGAAGCGTATGATAAAAGAATAATGTAACTTTTGTGTAGCTCACATATGTTTTCGAAGAAAATAGTGAGTGGAAGTTTAAGAGTGAGAATTTTGATGCTCCCCCTCCATTACAGACAAGTTCACTGAGTCCAGACGCCCCCAAGGAGGTTCCAGGTGCCCCCTCCCCCGCCAGGAGATTCCAGACGCCCCCATAGGGGGTACGTATGCCCCCTACCTTTACAGACCACATAAACCAGTGTAAGAATCCATTACATACAAAACAACCAGTGTTCTATTATCGTCATGTATCACAACATTATTTGCAGTTTCTTCCAATTTTTTTATAAAAAATATTAAATTAAGGGAAATGAACAACGAAAAATGGAAACTAACCAGTGAATAGCAACAATGAAAACGAAAAATAATGTGCCTATCAGAGAAAGACGATGCGACAAAATTCGTCATAGTACATCTTCTGTGTTTTCTATTCGCATATGAAGCTATAGATATGCGAGTTTAACATTTTAGCCCCAACAGGGCTGCGCTGACTAGCTTTTTTATGACATTCTCTTACGTTGCAGCTCCTTTCTCAACATTATTTACTATAATATAGTTTTCAGATCACCACTACATAAAGTGAAAATGTTTTAACCGCTATGGTGTGTAAAGGGAATGTAAAAAATTGTTATTGATCAAGGAGGAAAAAACAAAAATGACATACTTCAGGTTACTTTCTGACTATGACATAATTATCCTTCAGAACTTTTTAGCTATTTCAAGCCGACTATAAACCTGTGTTACGGGAAATTAACGGAAGTACAGCCTCTCTAATTCTCGCTGAAAATAGAGCCCAAGTTTTTCGATTCATAGATGGAACCCAAAGCTGCTCAAATACAAACATAAAATGTACTCAGGAACTAACAACATACACGACTACAGGATTTGTAGTCTCATTTACTAACATCTATTGGCATGCATTATCATGTATTGGGTAGAAAAACCTAGAACCACTTAAGCAGTAAATACATGATAGAAAATGTTAAGTAATTCTAGGTTTTTACAGTCGGTGCTTGATCTTAGCCGTGGGTCGGTGGCTGGCTATTCATTATAATCTTTTATTTTGAGGTGATCGGGGTGAGGGGGGGCTGTTCTTGAGTACATTTTGCACTTGCGCTGCCCTTATGGAGCCGGTCTAGTTTTTGAAGACCGCTAGGGATGTAACAATACTAATACGGTATTGTGGTACTGGCATTGGGTATTGGTATTGATGTTGGTCTTGGTACTTCTATTGATACCGACATATGCGCTATACCTCCTGATCCCATGATGATAAAACACCGAACGTCATTCCCCTTTTCCGCATGTTGAAAAGTGGGCCGAATCTATTCGCACCGCTGTTTTATTCAAAACATAGCTCCCCGTGAGTAGTTAGACATGGGGAGTCCGAATTTTGCACCCATTTCACTCAAAACCCTATTGGTTGGCAAGGAACCAATGAAATCGTGTTTTTCAAAAAATAGCTCCCCATAGCGTGTTCGACATAGAGAGTCCTAATTTCACATGATTTTTTGAGAAACTCGATTTCTATAGGTTCCTGGCTGACTAATCGGGTTTCGAGCGAAATGGATGTGAAATTTGGACTCTCCTGGTCGAATACATTATGGGGAGCTATGTTTTGAAAACCCCGATTCTTATTGGTTCCTGGCGAGCCAATATGGTTTCGAGTTAAATATTTGCGAAATGTGGACTTCCCATGTCTAATTACCTATGGCGAACTAGTCTTTGAAAAACACGATTTTCATTGGTTCCTGGCCGACCAATACGGTTTTGAGTGAAATGGGTGCAAAATTCGGACTCCCCATGTCTAACTACTCACGGGGAGCTATGTTTTGAAAAAAACAGCGGTGCGAATAGATTCGGCCCACTTTTCAACCTGCGGAAAAGGGCATGACGTTCGGTGTTTTATCATCATGGGATCAGGAGGTATAGCGCATATATCGGTGCTAATAGAAGTACCAAGACCAAGACCAACACGAATATGAATACGAATACCAGTACCACTGCAAATACCCCAATACCGTATTGGTATCGTTACATCCCTAATAAACAGCGGATTGAAGACTACAAAGACTTTCATTTTTTAGAAGATGATCTTCCTAAAATGTTATTTAATATAGCCTGAGTCTTATTTTTAGGAAATAGTAGTTTCTAGAAAAATCATAATATTAGTAACAGAGACGAGCTGTACTTCATTCGTGGATCACGATACTTCACTTGTACTTCAATGGTACCTCACTGTACTTCACGGTACTTCAGTCGTACTTCAAATTTTTTAAAAGTAGATGAAGTCTGGCTTTTCCCCCTTGAGATATGTACACACTGAGTATCTCAAGCAAAACGGATGTATTTTCGCTAGAATATATCTATATAATGATAGACCAAGTAAATGTTTTCTTTTCAGGATAACTTTGTCAGTAATATTAATGACTATGGGAACTAAACAGTATGTTTTTGAACAATTTACTTCAACAGTGTTAAAAATTTTATTTCTATTGCATATTTCGACACCAGAAAACTGTAACAACTTTGATCGAAGACAAAGTTAGTAATATTGCATGAAGATTGACTTATAGAACGGCATAACTGAACGTCTAACTGTGTCCATCTGTCATTTTTGTATCATACCTTTTTATCCCAGACAAAAGACGACTTCGTCAATACGTCATTTCACTTTCCAATCCTTTCTATTTGCATGATATTTTCGTATCCGGGATACGGTGGCGATTCATACAATCTATACAATCCAGCAGATACGATGCCAATCCCAAGGATCCCACGACCCCGGGATCCGCTTTCCCCCCGGCACATTCCTCTACAAGGTTTTAATTTCTAAAGGTGAAATTGTGAACAGTGACTCAAAATTAGCAACTTTAAAAGCAATATACACATTAAATTTGTTTTATCTTTTCATAAAAGTTCAAGAATGCTGTGTGTTTTAATTCTTTGACCTTTCATTCAATACTATTCATTTCGTTTTTGTAACACTTCAAAGCCAAGCGTTACGGAATATCATTTTTTTACTTTGTGACGACAATATCTCCTCACAACTCGTAGCGAATTTTCTGAAATTTTTATCATAGATGAAGACTATGATGGTCTACTATCCGTAAAAATTTCGTTTATTTTTAAAAGGTCAAACCCGAGTTATTCAAAAACTCTTGACTGTTACGGAACTACAAAAAATGGAAGCTTTTTTAGGGTGAGCTGAAAGTTTAGCATTTTACTACGAAACGAAACAGCATGCAAATAAATGTTCTATTTAAAAGTTGCTCAGTGTTCCATAAACTTTTAGAATATCAAGTCACTTTTTAACAAGTCTGACTGCATTGAATGAAAAACAAAAAAAATACTGTTCGGTACGGAATTTCATGCGTTACGGAATAAAACCCTTTTAAAAAAATCGAACTGTGAACTTGGATAAAAGCAATGAAAATTTAAAAATGCCATATAACCCTGCCCAACATCCAATTCTGCATCAAATCGTATGGTTTTTACCAGAATTCAAAGAAAAGAAGTTTTACTTTTTTGACCAGGAAAATTTTCGAACAAATCAAACTTTAAATTTTGAATAACTAAGAGGTTCACTTTGTTCGAAATTCTATGCTGATTCCAAATATAGCACAAAAAATGTATATTTATGAACAAAAACAGCATAAAACGTTCAATAGGTTAAAACACAGTGATTTTTGGATACTTATGAAATTCCGTAACGGAGTATCTATAGGGAACAGATAAAAAATTGAAATCAAACCACGCTGAAAATGAGTGTATTCGATAGAGATCGTTGATTTCTACCTGGAATTGTCGTCTATATTGAAACAATTAGCAAGACAAGCGAGCTAAACAATGTATAAGCAAGATTCGTTACGGAATTTCATTAAAAATGCAGGTGGTTTGTGGGAGCATTATCTTGTTTGGTAGATTTCTAACATTTTTATAAAGGTTATATATTGAAAGAGTACTTTGTATTCTATCAATTCATATCTCATTTAAGAGTTTTTATCCTGCTTATTATTGTTTATTTAAAGGCATATTCGACTACTATCTTTCTGGCAAATTTTTTAGTTCATTATCCTTAGAAAAATTTCGTGTGCCTGAGACATATAAAGCTGCTCAGGAACAGAAACGTTCTCATTTCATACACTATTGATCCTGCTCTTTTCAATGGTAAACTCAGCATTCTCTACTTTTGAGTTGGAACCTTTCATATGCATGGGTGGCCGATGGCTGGTTTTGACCAACACGATACCAAAATTGATGCTTGTGAAAAGATCGTTCAGAAATTGAAAAATTCAATGATTGAAATCTTTTAAAAACTCAATGTTAAATACTGGAAAAAGAAAACAGCTTCAATCTTTGTATTCCAATAATAGATCTTTGGTGTCAACAAAGCTTTTCAAGTTTTTTTGTCGACATTAAAGCTCTATATATCTACCTTTTAGCAGAAGACAGAGTACTCGATGAAGGCTAATTCTCAGTAAAACGGTATTTAGAAAATTTCGAAACTTATGTTTCTGTAAATGATGAAGAATTCAATTTGCGGCGAACGAATTCTCTAGCTAATTTTGACATGGCTTTCATGAAAATTTATTTCAGACTAGTGTTGTTTTCAACGAGAGATTTCTTTGGAATAGATGGACCTTAGTCTTGTCACATGCAAATAGTTTTTGAATTAAGCTTCGTCTCAAATGCGTTTTGTTACCATGTAAATCCCAAAAATCGTACGATCATAGACGCAACTCAGATGAAACCCGGTTGCTGATAAAACGTGCCCAAACACGATTCCCTGTCAAACTGTGCCTACTCAGGAGAACCATTCCAATAAGTGGATCCAAATATATTTCGATTTGAATTTCTATAATCCAGTGAAATCCTATTATCGAAATCCGATTGCAATCCATCGGATGTTCTGACCATAGCCTCTAGTATTACGATAAAATACTAATTCGCCCACAAATAAGAGAAGTAGATTTCTCCTGTTGCATCCGTTGATAAATCTACAACCAGGATTATGATCGGATTCATTATCCGATTTGTTCACCTGATTAGACGCACTTCCAACTAAATCCGTATAGAGATGAAAGAAATGTCTCACTGGAGAGGAAGTATTGTACAAAAGGGGTCGACACGCACTTGAAGATTTATTCTGATTAAGTTCAGATGTGTTCCGTCGAAATTCACACCTAGACACGTCTAAATTAGTTTTTCACAGCGTGTACGTGCGGTTTACAAAAAAACAAGTTCAAAGTATAAGATGTTTGTCTTAATTGGATCAAAACTTGTCTGAGATCAACCACGAGTTATTTCAAGCTTCTACTTTCAGAATGAGAACGTTGTGAGGAAAGAATATATACATGGACAGTCACCTTGACTTGACTACCATGCATACTCAAAAGGCTTTGATAGAGTGACTTTTCTGGTTTATATCTTATTAATTTATGTTATTACTTAGATTATGCACTGGTTAACGTGCCGAAGAATTATGATGTTGGAAGCTAAGACGTTTTTCATTTAACACTTTCAGACATTCATGATTTCAATCTACGACAGAGAATCAAATTATTTCTACAGTTTATTTTTGCTTATAATCCGACTATCACTTCATGTTCCTATGCAGACTACCTTAAGATTTTCTTGCAGAAAAATACTAAGTTTAAATTGAAGATGCAAGGGACAGCCGAACTTCGTCAACATCACTTTTCGACAATTATTGGTGAGAGTGCAGGGGGTACATTGGTGAATGTTCGTGGTGTATACTGCCGAAAATCAGTTTGGCATTCGCCAATATTCATGATAATCTACTCGAAAAATTCACTAAGGACACGCTTAAACACGATGTGATCATGTCAAAGTAATTCTAAGAAAAAAGTGTAAGACAAAAATGAAGTAACACGCGGTACATTCCAGATGATCAGAAGAGAAGAAGAAGTAAATAAATCAAGTTCTTAAAATTAAATAGTGAAAGAAAATAAATTAGAGAAGGCTGAAAATAACAATCTGCAGGTGATCCGATAATGAGCTTGAAAATGAAATTAACAAGTCTAAATTGAAACTCTCTTCAGTTTTTGTTCCCTTCTTAATTATGCCAACAGGATCACCAACAACGTCACCGAATGGTGATATTGTTTGAATCAGTGATCATTGATTAGAAGTCAACAAATTCACAA
This sequence comes from Rotaria macrura, assembly GCA_900239685.1. Taxonomy (NCBI): domain Eukaryota; kingdom Metazoa; phylum Rotifera; class Eurotatoria; order Philodinida; family Philodinidae; genus Rotaria; species Rotaria macrura. Next base: position 192 of record OENT01003775.1, on the reverse strand, counting down.
GTTTGACAATCTGTTTACTTTTACGAGCAGCTGTACTCGTTGATTTGTGTGATTTTGCTGCTGAGAACCCTAATAATATCTGAACCATTCTGTGAGACATTTAGAGAGCTTATTTGAGACGGCCGACCAAGTCGGTTGCCGGTAAATTTTAGATTTTAAATTTAGATATTCCAAGCGATAGACCACTGTTTG
>OENT01003774.1:0-10610 GCA_900239685.1 Rotaria macrura | reverse complement strand
AAAGTACAATTCGCACTTACCACCATTGATAAATGGATGGTTGGTAAAACATGCCGTTTCAGGCTATTCATCAATGACATCGCCAATCAGCTGCTGCTACACTCTCCAACCATCAATCACTAGAAAATATCGATCCATCGTTATGTTATTATATTTCTTTTTTCATCCACTCTTACAAACTTCGTCTCTATTTGTAGAAACACACCGTATTTCTGGATTCACGAGAAAAGACGATGGATAATCCTGAAAATAACTACACATAGAGTACATCGGCTACGATAAATCTCGTTGAAATGGTTTTTTGTGTTTAGGACACTAGTACACAGATAGATCTAAGATTGTGTATGATATTTTCTCAGCCCCTTTTCACTTCCCACGTATCCTAATTTACTCAGATTTGATTTAGTTAGTTGCAGCACATCGTATGAAGTTGTGGAAAAGGTGTCAGAAATGAAGATGCACCAAAATCCTTCACTTAAACAATATAAGTGATTCTTGCCGTTCTTACAGCGTTTTGGATTCTGTCCATCCACAAGAAAAGCGAAAACAAAGCTGAAAAAAATTTGAACTGTCATTTTTATCAATGTCTTCTGAGTCATCGATCGTGATGTCGATCATCTTCAAAACATATTTATCGTCCGCATTGAAAGTATCCTGATATTCCGCTGCCAAATTATGAATATTAATGAGTGGAAATTTATATTGTTATCCGGTATATAATTCTTTAACATAGTCCAGCCTAATCCAATCTAGTTTCATATGCTGCGTCTATCCGGTAAACGTAAGATTTTCACATTAGAAGTGTTTGACAGTTTCGTCAACCTTCAAAATCTAACAATACTTAGACCGGTTTATATTGTTTTAATTATATTCCCTTTATATTATCGTGGGGTGTAAATTTAACAGCTATCTCAAATAGTTCAGTTTTCGTTAGTAGTGACTCATATTCAATATTATTTTGATGCATTCAGTTTTCGATCGCCTCTTTTCTGAGTGGTCGTGCCGACAGGTTCGATGCATCCATATCTTGGCTATGCCACGTAGCATTACCTACGATATGACATATACGAGAACCATTACCCGCAACAAGCAGCGAACCAGAGACCACAACCGACTCGAATCTAATGAAGGTGCCTATGTGGGTTTCATTCTCTGAACCGCATAAATTGACAAGTAAAAAACCAGATTATATGCTAAAAAACGAAAACAGTTGATAGATATCCAATTTTAGGGTAAATCTAGACCATCAATATGTCTACTGTTTGTCATTTGGTACATCGACAGCATAATAATCAGTTTCTTCAAATCCTTTTTTTTGCCGATATCTTCAGTTCTCTGTACTTTCTGGGCACTTCAACAACAGCTAACCACGGTAAAGCGACAAATAGTCGATACAAATGTTGGTCATTCTGGAATAGGTGCGGGCAAAATCAGTGGAAAAATTTTATAACAAAAGAGCAAAAGCGGCTTTTAAAACCAGCTTGAATTCTCGTATGTAAAGGTGAAATTGCAACACGTTGTATTAGCATTGTACTATTTCTTGTAATTGATATTTGAACAATTAACTTATACATATGCGAAAAAGAAGGAAAGTTCCCTCGACTGAAGGGAGGGTCATATGAAATAAAATGCGTTTGTTTGTTTGCTTGATTGGGGTCAAAAAAACATTTATGCGAGGGTAGCATATCTTCAGACTTTTGGCCTCTTTGATCGAACTTTGATATTGGTTATCGGTGGCCGAAATTCCGAATCCGAAGTCGGTTTTCTTGGCCGACCTTTCATTGGCCGAAAACGTGCCGATGAAAAACAAGCTTTTTCATTGTAAGGTTTTTCGAAGTTCTGATGTAACTTTGTTATAGGTTATCAATGGCCAGGATTTCGAATCCGAAGTTAGCTTTGTTGGCCGAGGTTTCATTGGTCGGTATTCGACCAATCAGAAATGAGCTTTTTTATTTTAAGGATTTTCGATCTTTCGATGAAAATTTGCTAGAGGTTACCGAGGGCCCTCAGTCCGAATCCGAAGTCAGTTTTTCAGCCGAGGTTTCATTGGTTGAAAACCGACCAATCAGAAACGAACTGTTTTCTTTTAAGATTTTTTGATATTTTGATCAAACCTAACTAAGGAACCTAAATCTTTGTTTTGGATATGATATGTTTTTATAAATAATTGAACGTTTTCTTCGAGCAACTGTGGTATTTGTAAAAGTTTCATTGAAAGTAGCCATGGTTGACGCATAGAGATTTGAAGTTAGTTGCTTTATATATTTTGGGTGAGGTTCGGAAAATGAGAGAACTTGTATGGGAAATATTAACTTACGCTTGGATGAGAGCAGAATCTTAAGTGGAAGATATAAATCACTTTCTGTCGAAATAATACGCAGACATATAAGGTTTCAGGTTAATGATAACATATGCCACGACCACACAATTGACTGACGATTTCGGAACCATATCACGACACAATAAGACAGTGATGACTTTGGTGCATCGATTTTCTTCGTTACAGTTTTATCTACGATACGAGTGAATGCTAGTATTTTAGTGCTGCAAAATGTTTCAGTGAATGAGTATCATAGTATAGCTGACTATGGTGAACTTTATTGTAGAGGACCTCGTTAATTTGTAAATTTAAATCACACGTCCCCATTACAATCGTTATGTTGGAAACGTTCAGGAAGCTTACTCTATCTATCGATAGTTTGAATAGAAACCTTTTACTCTTTTTCATGCAATAGAGGATAGTTTTTACTGGTGGTCCAATGATGCGGTAGAAAGAGTCAAACTGGGTCTTGCTCGGCATGAGCCTTCTCTGTTAAGGTTTGATTGGGATCGCTCGGGAATACTGAAGATTCATTCACTGAAAGTGTGTAACATTCTGTCAATTGATATATAATCACATGGCATAATGTTTGGCGAAATCAATCAGATTTGTTCTTGTAATATTTCAATCTTTTAGTCAAAATTATAAAATCCAGACTTTCCTCAAGTTAGAGAAAGAGATTAGCCATGTTGTGGGGTGAAATTGAGATGAACAGGAGCTGGTCATAAGTGGCGCTCCGAAGGGGCGCCGACGAACGACTAGCTCCTGCCAAAGCAGGTTTGCTACAGTTTTCAAGAATTATAGCGTATTTTCACTCTATTATCTCCTATATATTTTGTTTCTTGATTCTTTCTGCAAATAGAATATACAATCTTTTTCGTACCCTGTGGATATTGTTGTGCTATTGTGGTTCATACATATTTACTTAGGGAATTATTGTTCTATTATCAGTTTAGTTGAATGCGTGGAATAGCAAGTAATATTCCAGGAAACCCATAATTTTCCACAAACCGACGCCGATTTTTATTAATATTCGATCTTACGACAAAGCAGATGAATACGTCAATTGTAAGCTTATGAACGGAGTGTGAAATAGTAAAAATCTCGAAGCAGTCAAATGTTCAGTCAAGGGTCAAGCGAGTCAGAGAGACGAGCATTACTTGTCGATTTATGGTCCCTGCAATGAGTTCTAAAGGTTTTTCGGTCTATAGTGGCATCGTTAGTGACACCTACTTCCGTGATGAAAAATCTTGTCTCCAGCTTATTCAACAACACGATATTCTAAAACTTTGAGTATACAAGTATTTCTATACGCTTTGTCAGTTGACAATGTCAAATTTCTAGAAAATCTCTAAGCTTATCTTTTTGCTCTCCTTAGTGTTTAACAACGTTTTTCAACTCATTCTCTCTTTTTTCATCGTGAAGAATACACGCGTTTCTTTATCGCATACACCGTGTGAATACTTTTCAACCTTATTCTCTCTACGTCGGCAAGAGAGAGAAAATGGCGGAAGGGTTTATTAATTTTCCAAATGATGGCCATCATATAATATTACAATCTCAGAGATAGCAAGATATCAGTCGAAATGAATAAGTGGAATGGATTTCTAAATTTCCATTGGAGTGTCCCGAAACAGCACTGAATGTGCACAAGTATATTCAAAAGAATTATCCTAATCAACAACCACTCAACCAACCAATTAATTCTACATCCAAACGTGGTCTTCCACTCGACGAGAGTGAAGGATCTACTAATAATGAAAACAGTAGACGGCAACATCTACGAAGGATTTCAACATAGTAAAGAAGAAGATATAAATGCAGTCCAACAAGAACTTACGACGCAAACTCAACAGCATTCGATTCCATCTTCGTTTGATGTTCAACAAGCTTCTAGTCAAAATGTTGATCAACGTAAACATATTTCTTTCGATCAAGTGAAAAACGCTGTCTCATCTAATTTGCGTTGTTTTCATGTGCAATGGTCTTCGGATGTGGATCAAAATACCATTCCATCAGCTATACATGTGAGTGATCTAATACTTGAAGAATTACAAAAGAAAGGAGTTAAAATCAATCGATTTACGTTACTTGACTTGGTAGGAAAAAAATTAAAACTAAGTGTGAATAATAAAGATAATTATGTTGCTCTCGTTACAACTGATAAATCGAATTGATATTGAAGTTATAAAACTGAAATTCACTCCAGATTCATTCACACTCGTGGTGCGATATGTTCCTCGCGAATTAGATGAAGAATTTCTTGTAAACGAGATACAAAGTACTATTGCCTCTACTGATTGTATTAAACGAAGTCAGTATACATATCAAAGAAGATCGTATGATTATCGGTTCGATGTAAATGATTATCAAGAGTACAAAGCTGCGCTAAAACTCGGTCGTATTGCAATAGGTTATTCCAATCAGATCATAAAAAGTCAGTGAGGGATGCGACGAATGGTCGAAACTTGAATTAAACATTTCGTTTCTCGTTCTGTTTCATATTCGAGCCCCATCAAACCCATCGAAAATGGAGCCCTCGGAATCATCCTCCTATCGCACATTCATTTTCGAGTGCATAGATTAACTTCGACCATTCGAGAGCCATCGAGTTTCTGAGCAGTGGAAATGACAAAGCTTATCGAAGAGTTATTTCCGATTGTTCGATGTGATATCTCAGCGATAAAAGTTTCTAGATAGAGAAATATTGAAATTCTACGATAAAAATTGTGTTGAATTAATCATAGTTTTTAATTTTTAAACAATTTTTCCATTCAAAGTTTAATGAATAAAAGTGTGTGCTGTATTTTCTTACAAAATTTAATATAGTTGGAAGAGAGCGATGCCATAGGAAAATGGATGGTCACTTCCCCCTACTCAGTTGACTACGACTTTCTCCGATTTCGAACATTTTGGCCGATCATTTTTCAGTTGGGTGAATTCAATTTAGAGAGGAGTTTGCTCTTACTTTGGAGAAGTCCATCAGATATTTTCTCCAATTTTAGGATTGACCCCCTGCTCTCACCCTTTCGCGCCGTCCCTGTGTTGGGATTATGTTCTGCATCAATATCAGTAGCAGAACTCCTTATAAAATTTTTAAAAAAATAACACGAAAAACATTTTATAAATATTTCGTGTACACTGATAAAACGTAGGTTTGCTTAGCTGTAGAATATCATGTTTAGTTCATTTAATCTGTACGAGCTTCGTAATCATAAGTAAATATTTTCAAATCTACTGCTCTGCAAAAAAATCGATAGATATCGATGACTTGGATAAAAATTATCTGATGAGTGTTGAGTGCTCGAAAATAAGTGGTTTCAAAATGGAAAAATCAATTTTTTCGAATTTTATAGTTTCGAGAGGACGGAATTTCGATCCCTCGGAGCAGTACTATAACTACATCGATCACTCGTGAACCTGCAACTCTTATATATTCACACCGCTCGAAAAATCTCTTTGATTGACATCGTAATTGATATATGGAGCCCTCAAAATGAAATATTTTTAGCTGTAAAATCATTATCTAAGAAACCCGTCGATTGGCTTAAATTACCGCCCAGCAATGGCCATCGAATGATAGGTTTGATCGTTTCTTTCCTTTTAAGGGTCTGACATATTGCACTAAATGTTGGTGCATCGGACACTTAAGAAACAAGTGTAATAAAGCTGCCAAATGTAAAATGTCTTGAGATTCTTACAGACAATGCCTCACATGAACGTGAAAAAGAACCCAAATGTGCTCAATGTACGTAGTAATGACAATCACAATTCGCTGGATAATGAATGTCAAGTTATTCGAGACTATAAATGTCGACTAAAAGAAGATGTTGAAGAAGCGATTAATGATGGTAAACTTCATCGATTTAAAGCAAAAGAAGAAGCACCCTTATTTGAATTGAATGAACAAGAGTTCCCAACATTAAAACCAGTCGATAACCATCGGTCTAGAAAATGGAATATTGAACAAGATTGTACAACATGTCAACCAGAAAATTCATTGGAGGACATTAATACTAAGTTGTCGAAACTTTTAGATGGTAATAAACGAGTAGAAGACAAAGTTGATCAATTAAAAGTCGATTTGAAGTCTGTTACACTGGATATACAGTTACATAGAGATGCAACGGTGACGGTAACCGTAGTAACGGCGTACTGTCACTGTTTCACCGGTCATCCCGGTTTCACCAGGTACAGCTTCGGTAGTAAACCGACTTCTCTTCATAGTTTATTTAGTAATCGAATAATGCATTAAAGTAAACTCCACTCTGAGATTCTAGTTGCTACCTAAAAACTTAACCTAACACTATTAATACCGAGATTTAAAAATCTTCAGTGAGCTTTTTGAACTTTTCTTATAGATCTATTGTAGGGATGTAACAGCACCAATACTATTGGTGGTATTGGTATTGTTTTATTCCTAATGTATTTGAAAGAAATATTGAACACAATACTATTCATATGCAATTCAATTAAAACTTTTGAACATATTCATGACGGATTCTCAATCTTTGTTCACGAAAACTTCAACTTTTATGCCTTATAGCTTGACTCACAGCCTACTTTACTAGAAATTCTGATTGAAGGGAGGATTTCGCTATTCTTCGAGTGCTACGTAACTGGTTTCTAAAGAGCCTCTAACCCCCTATCAAGTTTAATAGTGAAAATGAGCTAAATATACACGCTCTACAAATGAAAGCGACTAATGAGACCGGTAAAGACCGGTGAAACGGTGACGGTATAAAGGTGACGAACCGTCACCGTTGCATCCCTACAGTTACATCAAGCAGTATTATTCGATATCATTAATAATATGAAAGACTTTATTCGGCAATTTACACCTCCATCGCTTACTTCTAGTAGACTCGATAGAATGTCCTTGATACCAGCCAAACAACAGTTTTTCAATCGTTTAAATTCAGCCTCTATTAAATTATATGATGGATTTCAACTTAATCGTCAGGTCTCGTTCACGCCGTTAACTATCTTTCACAACATCGCATCGGTTACAACTGCCTGATCAACTTCAAATATGCCAATTTCATCGTACGTGCAACCCATTAAGTAGAATATCTAGTCTTAATGTTCATGCTAAAGTATTTATTCTTTCCATGTCTATAGAACTATTGCCTAATCCTAAAAAACAAGTGATACACCGACTAAGAATATGGAATCTTTCAAGCAAAGAACAAAAGATAGCATCTTCACTTTTAGACGAGTGGAACACAAGTAGAACACTGAATGCAATTCTATATTAGAGGGAAAGATTTTGTCTAGCTCCATCCAGTAATCAAAAGGAGAATTAAAAATTTTGACTTATAATGCTCATGGATGGCGTTCGTGAGTACTTGAAGTAGTTGAGTTGTAGCGTACAAAGTAAGTACGTACAAGCATCTATTCGTGTTTTTACAGAAGTAGGAGAACTATGGAGTATATGCTAGTTACCATATTTTAGCACGTTTTACCAAATGGGTACGAATTGAAACAGAGGAGTATGCGTAGCAGTAGGAAAAAATTTGAAAGCAACGCGCATCGATGTTAGCATTCCAAATACAGTTATCATCGATATGACAGGCCTCTCTGGACCAGTACGTATTGTTGGTGTCTATTGAACCACTACTCAGCAGCGTAATCTTGATGATATTCTTCCCTATGTAGTAGAAGGCACCTTTCTAACGGTTGATTTTAACGCTACAGTGAAAGAAGGGAATAGTCCATTAACAGATAAGAGAGGTGTGCGTGTGAACGAATGGATTGAAGAAAACAGCCTCAATTATGTTCACTCCATCAACTTCTCACACATCAAAACACTCCCAACGTAGCATAGATATATCATTCTCAAACAGCGGGGATATTTCAAGTGAAATGTTACAGTTCGGCAAAAGTGATCACTGGTTGACTGTACTCTCGTGAGAGAATATTTTTTTCGACATTAGCAATATTTTTCCTCATACGCATTGAAAGGCATTTGAAGCTAAATTAGTATTACTTCAAACATTCTTGGTACAAGAACAAAAAAAAATAATGCCGATGAATGGTATAAAGAATACATTCGCTTTATTGCTGCTGCTGAAAACAAAGTGACGTTTTGGAAAAAATGGAAAAATATAGACCGGCAGCACCAAGTATTATTGTCGAGAAATTAACAGAAATAAGGAAACTGAGAAATAAATACTATCACTTAAGACAAAAAAGGAGCTCTGTGTGAGGAAACAAGAGTATTGTTGCGGTGTCTTGACCACAAAAAACCAAAGGCTGCCATTGGGAAACATAAAGTTGATCGATGGCATAGCTTCTCATCGAATATCTACACCGAAAGAAAAAAAGGTGTGTTAGCGTCAGTGTTGAATCACACTAATGCTAAACGATGATTAAGATGCGCCTTCTAGTCTAATTGGCTTAGGACAACTGCCCAGATAGCAGGAGATGCGGGTTTGATTCCCGCGAAGGTCACTTTTTCATCGTTCTGTCACATAACATCAGTGACACTGCTTGTCTCTTTCGTTCTATACATATGTACAGCTAACAAGGTGCCACACGAAACCCTAAAAGGTTCCGATTTTTGCAACGAAATCGGAATCATTCGAGGTTTCGTGAAAGTCTTCATTTTTAATAGCTGATAACGAGACTTTCGTACTTGGAGTTCTGTACAATTCACGATTCATTATTGAATAAAAGTTTCGCCGAATGCGATGCTCCATTGCGGAAGTATTTTTCCACCAGCATTCGATGCAAAAAAACTAGTGACTCTCTAAAAAAAGCATCGGGTTCTGTAGAAACCGGCAGGAACGATGACTGCGAATCACTGTTTTCTGTAGCGAAACACTTGATATCGCCTGAACATGGAAGCAGTATTTCGACCGCAAACTTTCCCAATTTTTTCCCATGATTTTTGCTGCATCTTGAGGAAAGACACAGTAAATTAGTCGGAACTCACTAGAAAAAATCAGGAAAGTTTGTGGCTAGGAGACCAACTCCATGTTTCAGCGACACCATGTGTATTCCAACAGAATACCACAATTTTCAGGTATCTTTTCTGCAAGTTCCTCCAAGTTCCAGTAGGCGGAACGATCGCCATGGGATGTTTGATCTATATATAAGGAAAATGTTTCATTCTATTGTAACTTCTAAAATCCAACTCACCGTTAAGATTTGTTCATCTGACAATTGATCTAAGTAGAAATGAAATATTTCATCAAGTAACGGGCAACGTTTCCGTTACAAGTTACCCAGTAATGGTAACGGAGCGACGGGATCAACCACCTCACCTATTATCAGCAAAGGAGGTTTTCAAGGAAAACAACGAAATTCTTAAAATTTTGAGAACAACAAGTCGAGCTCAGAGAATCTAAATCTCATACCAGAATTTAAAAATTTTTGACTGTTACCCTTTTCTCGAAAAACCTATCGTTGAATGCAGAAATACCATGACTGATAAAAAAGAAAATTTCAAGGCACCAGTTCAAGTTTTTGAGGAAGAAAAGCATTTTTTCGAAAAATTTGTACTCAAATTCGTGAAAATAGAGATTTCACAAATGGATTTTCCGAGCCTGATATACTTTGGTCGAACTTTATAGAATTCCGTTATTTTTCTTTGAAATCTCTTTTCATGAGAATTGGAGGAGTGGTTTGTCTCCTTATTCAGTTACCCAGTAACAGGATTAAATATTCCGTGCGCGCAGAACCGTACGAGAATCCGAACACATAAAAGCGATCCAAGAACAATCTTCGCCGTTTCTTCAGATATCGGTAAGGTCCCAGAACAATAAAATTATGAAAACAATGAATGCTAAGGATATTAACAAACCAAGGAATCACAATTCCACATACTACACCAAAATGAGATTCCAATTATGAAGATTTATCTGCCAATAAACAACTGTATACCACACTTTCAGGTCGAGGCCAATATTTAATATTCAAATTGGTTGAGAAAACCTCGAAAAAAAAGAACAACCCAATCAATATTTACGTTCTGCACATATTCCTTTGACGAATCTCTGGGACCCAACCTTCAACTTCGAGATAGCCAGCAACCACTTGTATACACTATTAAACTACACTGACGCAAAAAAGCACAAGTTTTACTAACTCCATAACGAAAGGTAACACAATAAAACAATGATATTCTAACAGAAACAAAAATTACACAAAACTATGCATGTCAGTGAAAACGAAACAAATCTACACTCAAACCAGCAAACCTCATCGCGTGATAACTGAACAAATCCATATAAAATCTCATTTGCCATGCGATCTTCCATTAACTGACCGAGTTGCCACCTCTGCT
>OENT01003773.1:0-10618 GCA_900239685.1 Rotaria macrura | reverse complement strand
CCCAAGCAGTTGAGGGTGTCTTCCGTGTATATTTCATGACTTTTCAAAAGTAAGTTAGAATGGCCTAAAATTTTGGATTTACAGGTTTCTCACCTTGCTCTTTCCTTTCCAATCAAAAAATAGGGGGGTCAGAATTTTCGAGAGTATGGCGATGTTTGGGTTTCTCATGGACCGTCTCTTAAGTCCTTCCAGCTTAGGGTAGACTGAACCTGTCCATTTTTAATCAAGGGTCGGCTTTAGCCTTTCGGGCCTATTGGCTTCACCGTCTATGCCTACGAGAATCAAATTAGTGTCAACGAGTATTACAAAATTTATCCATGTCAAATAGAAAATTGTTTAATGTAAGCCACTCTGTTCTCATAATTTTGATTGAGGTAGAATTGAAAGGTCTTTCTTAGTGAGTCCAAATCAAAATCAGAAATTGATGAATTACCATAGTGCATTACATATTTGTACTTCCGATTAACATTCAAATAAAATACAGATGTGTCGATGGATAAAATATTAGATCCCTTGCTTTACATCGAAACATACATTTGACTAAAAGAATCTGAACTGAGACCAACTTCGCTTCTGTTGCATACATTTTAGATTACTTTCTGAAGAAAATGTATTCCTTTTTTTGTATCAGTAGTGACAAAAAAAGACACATGCAGCCTGATCGTGCTCTAAAGAGAACAAAAATAAGAAATTTCTTGAACAGATCCCTCCAATTCATTCTTCCTATGCATTCTATACGGAAATGTAGGACATGCTTGATAAAGAATTCATTATATGCTAATATAAAGAAGTGATGCATTTCAAAACAAAGCCATAAGGATCTTACAAACCAACATCAAACTTACCCAGTCACTACCACATGAATTTCTAACAATAAAACATAGAGATAAATCGCTATATCCAACCGCTAACATGGCATACCAACCATGCTGAGTATTTTGTGCTTCATAATATAGGTTTGGGACAGATACACGTCCTCCATTTGATTTAGCACGATGAAACGATTGATATGTATGTAAACCAAATGCAAATGGAAATCCATCAGCTAGGCATGCTTCCATTTCATTTAACTCGCAATTTACTTGTACCGCATTTTGAATTTTGTACTGTGCAGCTTCTGAGTAACAATGACTTGGCGGTCTTTGGTTGACTAGTGCCTCGCTGTACTGGAATAGTTCTTCTTTGCAACAACCGTGCTTCTTCAACCCCTCAATGGCAGAGTGGATAAAAGTACCTTGATCTGTCATGGAAACTTGGTGCGTTTTATCTAAAGCACGACCGTTGCAGTATATAAACAAACGACTAACATCTATGCATTATTAAAAAATTTTCATTACTAAAAATTCATATGCACCTAAAATGACATTCACATGTTATTGGACGATAATTCAAGTGACATTTTATCTGCTAGTGCGTTACCAACACTAAAACGAAAGAATATTTTAGAACAATTAGTTTGAAGGTTGCATAAGTATCAAAAGCAGTTTTGAAATGAAATAGCGTCCTACTGTTTGCCAACGAAATCATCGAGAATGATCGATCCTAAGTGTTCTTTTCGGATAAGGAAGAAAGTTCAATATGTGTATATATATACTAACCAGGATTTCATTTGACGTTGATTCTCAACGCTAGTCATCATTTGTCTTCGATCAACGGATGGAGGTAACTCGCCATTTTCAAGTAATCATGAAGGTCCAAATTTCGGTTGACTTGTTGGTTGGTCACTGATTAAACAGCCTCCAATTGGATAATGATCTCCTGTTTCCGGATCTTCTAGATATGTAGGTTCAGTCATTGAGGTAAACTTGTTTTTGATAGTCTATAATACGAAGTAAAAGAAATAATTAATGCACTATTCTAATTCGCAGAAATTCTTTTGCAACAGTTTCCTCTCAGTACCAATCACAAGATGAATGCATTTTGTATAAATTCCTATCACGTACGATGATATGAGTCGGTATTTTTTATATCATTATTCTGCAATCGGTGGATTTCTATTTATCTTATTCAAAACAACCATCGAATAGTAATTATTGATAACGGTTAATCTATTGAGTAGAATCATTCGTTCGATTCTGACTTTTCTGCGAATAAAAGAAATAAATAAAAGCTAACAAAAGTATTCAAATTTTTCTCCTGCATTGGGAAAAACATAGGTTTTTTACCTAACTCTCGAAGAAGGTTCGGTAGATATGAAAAACCATTCAGTTACCTTCAAAGGCTTGAAGAACTATTCTTCAAGCCTGCAAAACCTTTAAAGGTTCTTCTCCTGGGTACTTGAGAAGAAGCTTCTCCTACAAAGAAGTATTTTAGGTTCCGTTGAACAGAAAAAATTTCGCAAGAAAATGCGAAACCTTTTCCTCTTCTACAGAACTTTAAAAGAGGTTTCGTAGGAGAAGGCTCTTACCTTGTAACCATGAGCAGAACATTTAAAAGTTTTGTAGAACTGAAGAATTGTTTTTCAAGCCTTCGGATGCAATTGGATGCTTCCTCAAATCTACTTAGTCATTTTCGGAAGTTTGGTAAAAATCAAATTCTTTTAGAGTGTGTACTATTCGCTTCGAGTGAAACTCTTATTTTATTTTTCATCTATTTTATTTAAGCAAATGAGCGGATGAAGTGTTTCATTGAATTCTATAAGTTTGCTAGTACTGATAGAAAGACAACAATGAGTGGAAAAAAATCGACTTTTATGCTGGCATCAAGCAGGAAACAGTGAAAATTCTTTACTTCAGCATATTTCTCTGTACTTCACGAGTATGCCAAATTTATCCTTGAAAAGTTTTCAGCTATTTCAAGCTTATTAATCACCTATGCTACGGTATATTAACGAAGGTTCAGCCTATATTGCAATTTATAAACGGAGTGATGTCCCACTAGTTCGTTTTATTACATTGATATTCAAGTTCTGGAATACAATGAGCTAATAAAATTTTATTACTAAATAGATTTATAGAGAGCCTGGTCTGCCAGTAGTATGCTGTAACGTATATGGGTAGTCGAGTTGATAGAGCCAATGAATTTTCAAAAATAGCTTTGGTATAGCCTTAGTTTATAGTGTGGAGTAGTTGAGTTAAATAATACCTAGACATTTTTACAATTGCATGAGACTAGTACATAATGGATTGTTAACAGAACGATGTTAAAATTAATTGGAAACGTTAACCCGAAGTGTTTTAAATTTAATATCTTCATTTTATACTTCATTGAACTTGTAAAGGATTGATAACTTGTTGAAACGAGTAATGAATGCATTCAGCATAATTCAAAGCGCTCCCTGTACAATGAAAGCGTGTATGGTCAAAATTTGACGCTAGAATCTTGATGCGCTTTTGATATTATTCAGGTTGACACTTCCGACAGCATACTTCTGAAGTGTTAGCGGAATAAAAATGCATGAAAAAGAGCAAAATTGTACACTTCACTGCTATGTATATAGATAAAGCAATGACGGAACATCGGTGTAAACAACAGGCTTGGCAATTCTAACTTGAACGCTATCGATTTGCAAGCCTAATTTTTATTCTGACTCATACAAAACCGCCTACGTTTTTTGTAAAGCAAATACTGTACATATTTCGAAGTGATTTTTCACTATAGAAAGAGTTGCTTGATGTCGATTGTAAATCTTACACTGATATCGTCACTTTGTTAGGGCTTTAAAGTTATATATGTTTTAGTTACAGTTAAGCAGTACTTTTGGCAATCTAAAGAAATCAAAGATCTTCGTCAATGTCTCTTGGCCTCATTGTTTTTCATCAAGAGGTTAGGCGCATGATAAATCGTAGTTCAATAGGCCCCAAACGACTAGATTGAAAACTAATTCTCACTATTGCTTTTTGTGAGAACTATAACTAGTGAAAATTTCTGTCGCATGTATTGAATTTTCGAAAACCTTTTCATATTCCAGCAATCTTCGGAAGTTTTGTTTTAGCATATTTGTACAATTCAACTTCACGATTCAAACGGCCCAATTACAAATCTAATTAGCAGAATGAGATGATATGTTCAGTAACATTACGTCAATCACTCAACTGGCTATTATCATGTCTACATATTTACTTAGAGCTATGCCAAATAAAATATAATGTTTCATACTTCTTATCATAAAGCTACAAGTCTATTCTCTAAAAGCATTGGAAACAGCCAGAGACAGCAGTTCATTGCACCACTTTTAGTACAAACCTAACGATGAATAGTTATGAGCTTTATTCACGCTCGATGTCTTGTCAGGAGGAAGATTTAAACTGTAAAGAAGCAATAGATTTTTTTTCTTCAAAGATGAAAATTTCATCATGAAATTTTACATTCTCACATACTCTATCCTAACCAAAACAAGACTGTATGCCTAGAAAAACTCGATCTGTATTCCTGGAACGAATTGAGGTAAAGTATTCATTATCCACTTGTTCATAGGATACTCCAGCTGTCGTGATCTTCAAATAGCTTAGGTGTATTGTGATCGCTCATCGTTTCCTAGTCACTTTTGTTTCTTCTCACATTTCCTTCTTGCTCTTTCTTAACATTCCTTTAAATGAAATCACTCCAGACTCATCATTTCTCCTTTCTTCATAACTCGCTGTTCTACTCAAGATAGACACGATTAAACCACTGAAAAAAGCTCATGAGCACAACTCTATTGGGGGTGGAAGTATTCATGAATGGAATTGTTACTGATTAGCGGTTGGTCCGGTTTGGTTCGAACTTTCGATCAACCACTATGCTATTATTAATCAGTCTTCCCGTATAAGAATTTTCCGAAATCGTTTCCTATGCACGGTTTTCTAAGGAGATTGTTTCTAATCAAAATTTACAGAATGAAGTAGAAGCAAATATAAGATCGTGCGACACAAACAACACAATGTAAATTAACATAAAGAAAGAGTAAGAATCTTTATTGTTCTAAGGGAAGGGTCTGAGAGAGAGAAAGTATTGATTGAAAATGAATCTATTTGATAAAGAATGCAGCTAGTTGTTCTTATTAAGCAACCACTGATTGAACTGGGTTATTGGGAAGCTAATTTTCACAAATTTCAATGAAAAAGTCTTGTCTTCTTAAGACATGACACCTCAAGTAGCCACTATAAATTCCTCATAACTTGACTGGTTTCAACATAATGACCACTGTTGCATTCCTATTTTTGCCATATGAAAAAACTTACTAACTCGAGAGAGCTCTATGTGGTACACTATTTCATTTAAAAACCGATTTACTGCTGATACATGATCGGTAGACCAATGTTTTACTGGTAGATCGATCAAATCGGTAGAGTGGCCGATCTCGCTGAGTTTAACTTTTTCACACCCCTACTGGTAGTGATCGACCAAAAATGAGACCTCTTCCACCTATGAAAATGTGGAAGTCACATGTATATTTTACCCTCACTAGACTAGTTCAAAGTAGATTAATTGAAAATCTTTCGTGAAAATCTATCTTACTTCTAAGATCCATAATTAGGGAATCACCCATGTTTTAATCCGTTTAATGATGACATAAACTGTTTCTTAACGTCTGAAATGGAAAGGGTGGATGAGGGAGAATGGAAACAGTAAAAATCGTGAAAGTTATTTTACGGTGATTGTGCTTAAAACTCTGATATTGGCCGTAATAAGTCGGTGTTTACTAATCATATGAAAAGAAAAAAGCTAGAAAATGGCAATCAGATAACAACCAGCGATAATAGAGTTGTCAATCATAAGTGCTGATTTAAAATATTTTCATTAGGATTTTGAGTATGGTATTGGTTTTGGAGAAACAAAAGTTTAAATAATAACAAGTGATTTTTTTCTTTGAAATATAGTATGTAATGCATCATTCCAACGGTATTCATGATTGGATAATCCTTGAAACAATCCATGGTACAAAATTCAGCGTCACTCTCAATACATTTATATGAAAGAATAATTTCTAGACCGATCTCTGTTCACAGTGCCAGAAAATTTGTCTTGCAGAATCTAAGAATACGGTAGCGGTTCCTATCATGAGCAGAGGTTCAAGTCAATCATCTAACCCTGCTCAATAGTACACAGTGTAATAATTAATTATAGTGTGCTTTTGCTTCAAGTTACAAACACACGAGATTCACAACTGAGCTTAGCAATTCTTCTAGATCTTTTAAACAGGTTACTTAGTAGTAATACAGAAAACAGCACGTAAATGTATCATCTTACTTATCCATTAACAAAATTACCGGTCTAAAACTAGCAATACATTCAAAACATCATAAAATTGGAATCATGGAGGAACAGGTTCATACGTACCAGAGTATGAGCATCGTGTTCTCCATAAACTAAAAAGAATTAAGACTATTGGTAAAATGGATGGAAAGATGTGAAAGGTAACGAATAAGTTACAATGGAATCAGAACATTGATATACGTCAGGAGAAAATTGTTTCAAACGAAGTCTTGTCATCATAAACGAGCAAGTTTCGCTTATGATTGTCGATTGTCTTCATTAAAGATCTGTTGCAGTCAGTCGTGTTGTACATGGGTGTCAACCTTAGTTTACACTGATCGAATAAAATGCAAGACGGACTTCGATATTACAGTCTGACAAATTGATCTAATGTCAAAACCAATCTTAATCTTTACTGCTTTCCCCTCGATACTAATTCAAACATCGAAAATATAACCAATTTCCGGCGCTCACAACGCACTAGACGACATATGCACTGCGAGCATACAACACGACTTTATACAGAGCTTGGATTGTCTTTATCCGAAATTAAATTTATATCTCATTTACTTTTGTCGTGTGACACTGATGTCATCGTACATCTTCCCTAGTGAATGTACTCATCAAACGAGTACGACTTGCAAGCGTGAGTACTCGAGATACTTGTCTGAGTACTTCGAGAAACTTGTACACATAATGAGTTTCTATGTACTTTAATAAGTACTCAGTGTAGTTTCTTATGTTCAGCAAAATCTAACCTGCAACGATGAGTACTCATAGTAGTACTGTCTGCAGTGTTTCACAAACGTAGTCGCTAAAGCGACAATGCAACTTGCGTGTGAGAAATTTATGACTGTTTTATTGAACAATTTTTATCCTATAAGAATGATACGATCATAACTGAATACGCGTATAGTATTAAGAACACATTCGATTTGATTCAACTGAATATGGTAGATGTCATGATAAAACATTGAGTGATGGATGTTGAATAAAGAGATGAACTTCTTCCAACTTAATCGCTTATCCTACACTGTAATTTTTATGAGACTATATTCTAATAAGTTAGTCGATTTTGAATAAAATAAACCGTTTTCAAATTTTCATGATTCGCTCATATGATTTCAAAATTTTGGAAAATGTTTCATTTTCTAAGAAGTAAAAGTTCGATCTTATTCCCTGCAGAAAAGTGAAACTTAAATATCAGTCATTAATTGTGAAAAAGTAGAAATTCATCTTCCAATTTGTATAGGCTTTCCTAGAAACTTCTCCAAGAGTTCGTATGGCTCTCTAAAAATAACACTGTATTCAGTACGAAAGACAACGATCCACGAACTGAATCAAAAGTTTTAATAATTTCTTTTTAATTCTAGATCGTCCATCTTGTATATTTTACAACTTTTAGATTTATGATAAGAGTTCAGCTAAACATTAGATTATTATATGTTCTTTGTTTTAGATTGATTCTAATTTACACTAGGGGTGGCACATTTACTTTACTTTTCGTGAAGGTAAATACAGTAAAGTAAAGACTTTATTTAGGTATTTACTTGTAAATAGTAAATACTATATTTACGTATTTACTTGTAAATAGTAAATATTATATTTACGTATTTACTTTGTAAAGTAAATACGATGTCCCACCCCTAATTTACACTTTAGGTTTTTGCGCATTGTATAATTTTTTCTATTCTTTTTAGTTTCTTCTGAACGGATTAATTTTTTTTATATCTTACGTTTTAAAATTATTCTTTTGTACATTTGTTTGGTTGTCTTTTTTGTTTTTTTTTCACTCTGATTTTATGTTGTTTTATCTCGTGCTGTTAATTGATATTTTTCACGAAGTTTTATGTAATTTCCCATTGAACTAAAACTAAAATAAAACTAATGGCAGTAAAAGCCTATGACAGCAGAAGCTTCATGTGAGTATTTCATGGAAACCTCCCAGAGTACATAAAAAACATGTAGTAGTACTCATGTGTACTGTTTGATATGGTATGGTGAGTACACTGAAAGAAAAAAAGGTGCCACACGAAACCCTAAAGGGTTCCGATTTTTGCAACGAAATCGATACCCTTTGAACTTTCGTAGACATTAGGTTTCGTAAAAAATCTTAATTTTTAATAGCCGATAGCGAGCCTTTCGTACTTAGAGTTCTTTACAATTCGCGATTCAACATTGAATATAAGTTTCGCCGAATGCTGTTTCCATTGCGGAAGTATTTTTCCACCAGCATTCAATGCTAAAACCTCCCACTCACTAAAAAAACCAGGTTCTGTGAAAACTGGTAGAATAGTAAGAGCGAATCACTGTATCCTGTAGCGAAACACATGTTATCTCGGAAGCATGAATGCAGTATTTCGAACACAAACTTTCGTAAATTTTTTCCCATGATTATTTAGCTTCTTGCGGAAAGACACACCAACTTACTCGGAACTCACTAGAAAAAGTCAGGAAAGTTTTTGGCCAGGAGACTAATTCCATGTTCCAGCGACGCCATGTCTATTCTTACAGAATACCGCAATTTTCAGGCATTTTTTCTGCTAGTTCCTCCAGGTCCAAGTTGGCGAAACGATTGACATGTGATGTTTGATCTAAATAGAAAAAGAACATTTCATCTTGTTGTAACTTCTAAAATCAAACTCACCATTTTTCTTTGTTCATCTGACAACTGATCTAAATAAAAACTAAAATATTTCATTAGGTTTTGACTATCAAAATCGAACTCACTATTCTTATTTGCTAATCTAATAACTGATCTAACTAGAAATGGAATATTTAATCAAGTAACGGGTGATGTTTCCATTACCAGTTACCTGATAACGGTATCGGAGCGACGGAATCAAAAATCCCTTCAATTATCAGCAAAGTAGATTTTCACGGAAAAACAAGAAATTCTAAAATTTTTGAGTAAAGCAAGTCGGTCTCCCCAGGCAGAAATTTACTGGGTAGAAAACCGTTTAAACGTGTTATTATAGCGTTTAAGACGTTTTAACACGTTGAAACGTGTTTTTGACTAGAATGTGCATTTTGAAATCGTTTTTAGTTTAACTTAAAGCAGTTCGGAAAAATGGTTGAAAACGACTTAATTTCAGTTTTTTGCTCAATAAAACCATTTTAACAAAACTTTTCTGCTTTAAATTTATCGATCGGAATATTAAATTATTGTATCCATTGATATATCATTTTAATATATCAATCTATAGTCAGCTCGTTCGTTTTGTACACCAAGACGATGAAATAAAAGACAAAATTCTGTTATACAAAACTTTGACAGTAAATGATGATGTCAAAATAATGAAAGAAGTACAGCCATTTCTAAAATGGTGTGAACGAGTATGACTGGAAATTCCTTCAAAGATCATCTTTAAAGCTTGTTTTAGAATCTTTTTATTCTTTTGTTGATGAAGATGTTGATGGACACTACGGATTTTTGCTGATGAAATTCTAATATTTTGCACTCAAATCTTTGTCAGACATAGATGATAATGTAGTGTGCTGATTCATGTGTGAAAAAAACTAGAAAATCAACCTTGAATCCCACTCTGATAGACTAAAATCTCTTTTAAACGATAATTTTCAACGAGTGGCTGATTGAAATCATGATGAATAAACTCTGACATAGTTGAATCCCTTGAAGAGCTCAAAAGTGGGCTCGTCTATAATACAATTAAAAAGCAAACTAAAATATCTAGTGTTTTTATCGAAAAGAATTTTTTATTCTTATATCCGGTGACAGTTGTTCTTTGTGAACGACAAAGAAAACTATCCAAGTGTATATGTTCGTATTTACCTTCATTTCTTAAATTCAACGTACTTAGTAAACAATTATGTTTGTTGAATTCACAAGATTACGTATGTTAAAGAAAATGTTATCGATTTAGTTATGTTTTCCTATACGAATAGAAGTCACTTAGCCTTCTAAATAATTCATACTTCAATATACAGAAAAACCAGGATGCTGGCAAACATTGCCTGTATCCCACCCCCAGAGAAAACTAAAATTCACATAATTATGCTGAAAAAGTCATAATTAAAATAGTGAAAATACTAGAATTGACCAGTTTATATCTCAAAACAATATTAGCGCCGAAAGTATGACTTGAGAATATTTTGTATAAAATTATTTTAAATGTTTTAGCATAGAAATATTTTAATTTATTTTACATGTAAACTCTTGTAATTTTAACTTTTTTCAAATATAAAAAGCGCAGACGCAATTCAAGATATATAGGCAATCGATTTGTATATTGATGATAGTATACTTGACTCAATGGCATTAGGTGAATGAAATCCAAAGTCCATAGTTCGAGTCTGATTTACACCGGAATAATTGAAAATCAATTTCAATGATAGAAACGCTTTCCATGAAACTATCATAAATACAGTGCCCTGGGGTAATTCGGATCACGACTTCAAAATTGTCATGTTGTTTTTGTTC
>OENT01003772.1:0-10619 GCA_900239685.1 Rotaria macrura | reverse complement strand
ACTTTAACCACAAGAAAATTGCATACTTAGATACTTTATTGAAAGAATATATTGTACTGGTGTTTCCTTAATGAGTTTAAAGTGTTTCTAATAGCTACTTCATCAGAGCAATAACCGACTCTCACGGATGTTGCTCAATTAGAGACCCATGGTAGTGAAAAGAGTTCTATGAACGTTTCTACAAGCCGTTGCAAAAGATACTGATCCTTCGATACTTTATAAGAATTTTATGAAAAGCTCTAAAAGTGCCGGGATTCATCAAGAGAGGCATTAGTATAGTCATAATTGAAGAACAACACGACTGAGTGAGCTAAAAGTTTCTATGGACATAAACCCCAATGAGTCTTGTTTAGCAGAGAATTTTCCCCTGAAAATAACGAATTCTGTAGCGTTCATCAATCATCCAAAATCTTGAAACACGATCATTTCCCTGAAATTCGACTATTCAGAAGTCTAGATTGAAACGAGGCACGTGTCTGTAATATTTAGTTTTTCAAGAGCTCGTAGAGTCCCTGTTCCTGAAACTTTCATCTATTTAAATGATTCCCACCGTTTAGGTGGCCATTCGCAAGACAAGGTTCACAGTAAAATCATGAGTTTTGCAGGGTCAAATCTCCGGAATACGGGTGACACAATGGACACTTTTGTATGGGTTTTAATCATCCACCGATGACTAAGACGCTATGAGAAAATGCGCCTCGAATCTCTGACAATGGCTACAAAGAAACTTGCAACATTCGAAAAAATTGACCCCTCTTCTGTAGGAAGCGCGGTAAAGTTCGCCTACAAATTACCTGAAGACTTCTATTGTTTCAGATGTGACTAACTGCTGAAAATTTGCACATGATTGTGTTAAACTCTGCAATCAAGTATCTTTTGAAAAGGAGAAAAGAAGTCTTCCGAAAATTCCTTTACTCTCGTCCAGCATTTCTAATCGGAAACTTTTGATTTTTCTATACATGAAAACCATCGAATGGATCATGCTAGAGTTTTGAAAATTCACCTCAAGAATCACTGAATAGATTACTATGCCTGTATTAATTTTGATATTTTCATCTAGTCCTAATGACACAGGAATTCCTTCAGAATAACATCACTTTGATCTATAATTCCCACTTTGACAAATCGAGTTTCAAACGGTGAACGTTTTATCGAAGTCAAAGTCGAAAAGTTTATGAACTCTCAATTATGACTACTAACTGATAAAAAAATTAGGATAATGCTAATAAAAATGGTCCATGTATTCTTATTGAAGAATCTTGAGAAATGAATGATATTGCATACAGAACATCGGAGAGGAGTACTCCGATTTTTGAAGAGACGTATTTTCATTTTCCAACGATATTTTTATGCATGGAGTGATAGAGAACGATGCAGCAATTTTCAGCAGATAGAATTCATCTGAAACAGCAGCAGCCTTCAGGTATTTTCTAAGCGAATTTTACTTTATTTCATTAAATATTGGTTAGACTTCAAGACTTTTGCATTAGGTTTTCTGTGTCCATTCTCAGAGATTACACGAAAACTCATTTTATAAATCTTACTCATTCTCGGGTACTTCAAACGCATCCAAGTTTGTCGTTGGTACAACCCATTATGAGAGATTCGACCCTCTAATATTCATGATTTTAGTGAAAACCAATATTATGTGGATGGCCTCCTGAACGGTGAGAATCATGAGAACACAGGAAACTTACAAAACGGATAAATCTCTCAAATATCTATTTAAGCTCAAAATTGCAGTCCATTACCGAGATTTTAAAAAAACCTTTATGAAGAACCTGGTAACACAAAATGTGCAGCTTACTAGATATTAAATAATCCCAGAATTCTCCAGCGTTCGATGTTTTGAGAAAACAGGTCTATGATGGCTAGATTTGATTCAGGTTCATGTCAGCACAAAACTTCAGCTCATTTGGTTGTCTATTCTTCAGATATATCCAGCCCCCCCCCCCTTTGATGAATATGATTAACTTTAGAACTTTTTGTCGAGTACTCATAAAAAATCGAAGAATCAATATCTTTTAAAACAGCTTGTGGAAAAGTTCATAGAATTCTTTTCTCAACACTGAAAAAAATAAAGTGTCACACGAAACCTCTGAGGTTCCGTCAAGGTTTACTATACTGTATAAGTGTCCGTGGGACCATACGAAACCTTTAGGAGGTTTAGCAATATCTAAGGTTTTGTAAAATTCTTTATAGAGAATTAAAATATAAAAATGTTTCGTCCTGAACCCTTTGAAATTTGCGTTATCCCTGAGGTTAGGTCAAAAACCATTTTGAGGGTTGTATGCCAAACGTTTTGTAAATATGCTTCGTGCAGATTCACGGTTACGAAGTTACCATTACCAAGCCGTTGCGTTTCCAACTAGCTGATAACTTTTCCGTCACATGTTGCCAGCTTACGTTAACGGGCGCTACCAGTTACTCGGTAAAGGATTAACGGGTTGAACCACTCCTCTAAAAAGCATCAAAAAAGGTTTCAAGAAAAATTACGAAATTCTATAAATTTTGACCAAAGTGCATCAGGCTCGGGGAACCCATTTCAGAAATCCCTATTTTCACGAATTTCCAGACATATTTTTCCACAAAAACTTGAAGTGTTTCATAGAAATTGTTATTTTCTCACGAAACCTGTTTCTTCATTCAGAGATAGATTCTTAAAAAAGAAGAGTAAAAGTGAAAATAAAAAAAATTCGTGTATCAGATTCAGATTCCCTGAGTCCGACTTACTTTCGTCAAACTTTTTAGAATTTCTTTATTTTTTCGTGAAAACCTACTTTGCTGATAATTGGAGGAGTCGTTGATTCTGTCACTCCGATACCGTTTCCGGGTAACTTGCAAAGAAAACGTTACCCTATAATTGATGAAATATTCCACTTCTAGTAGATTAGTTGCCAGATGAGCAGATAATAATGGAGAGTTCGATTTTGATAGTTAAAACCTGCTGACATATTTTATTTTTATTTAGATCAGTTGTCAGATGAGCAAATAATGGTGAGTTTGATTTTAGAAGTTAAAATAGGATGAAATGTTTTTTTTTATTTAGATCAAACATCCTATGCTGATTGTTTCACCTATCGGAACCTGGAGGAACTACCAGAAAAAATGCCTGAAAATTGCTGTATTCTGTAAGAATAGAGATGGCATCGCTGGAACATTGAAGTAGTATCCTGGCCACAAACTTTCCTGATTTTTTCTAGTGAGTTCCGAGTAAGTTGGTGTGTCTGTCCGCAAGAAAGGGACAAATCATGGAAAAAAACTTGGAAAAAATTGTGGTCGAAATATTGCCACCATGTCCCGGCGATATCAGGTGTTTCGCTATAGGATACAGTGGTTTGCTCTTACTTTTCTACTGGTTTTCACAGGACCCGGTTATTTTTTAGAGAGTGGAAGATTTCAGCATTGAATACTCGTGGAAAAATTCTTCCGCAATACAACATAGCTTTCGGCGAAACTTACATTCAATAATGAATCGTGAAATGTAAAGAACTTTAAGTACGAAATGCTCGCTATCAGCTATTAAGAATGAAGACCTTTTACGAAACCTAATTTCTACGAAACCTCAAAGGATTTCGATTTCGTTGCAAAACGGGAACCCTTTAGGGTTATTTGTGGCACATTTTTTTCTTTCAGTGTACAATGAGCCTTACCTTCAGCAGCAGCCGTGAGAGTCAGTTATTGCTCTGATGAAGTAGCTATTAGAAACACTTTAAACTCATTAAGGAAACACCAGTACAATATATTCTTTCAATAAAGTATCTAAGTATGCAATTTTCTTGTGGTTAAAGTTAACAATATAGAACGATCTGTAAAAGAAAACTGATGCTCGTGATAATGTACAAGACGACAGTTCTTTCATCTAAAAAACCACACACATTTTCTTCGTTTACTATGGAAAATGCATGTGTTTACGGGAAACAAATGTTGTACTCTACACCAAACTTATGAATGCTTACATTCTATCGAAGAGAATAGTTTGATCTGAAACAACAATCAACAATATCGTAATTCGTATAACTTTTAAGTGCCTGCGAAATACTCTAATGCGATGGTAATACAGTAACTGAAAAGTTTTAAGTCGCAAGTTCAAGTAGCCAGTAAAACGTTGCCAATGGTTTCGTAAAATGGCACTTAAAAAGTCGGGAGTAGTATGTACAGGGAGCAGTGCAAAATTTGAACGAAGCAATTGAATTAGTCTCAAAAATAATGCTAAATTAGTGTCCACAGAGAGTATTAATTAAGTCTAAGGCTAATAATGCCTGAGCATTAACAAATGCTAATGGCAATAATACCTAAGCATTAAGGTTAAAAATGATTTTAATGGAAATGCATTAATATTCTTATTACTTACTTCTTACGCTAACTGTAATCTGAGACTCCTAGCTGCTATATCGATGATACACTTCCGTTTCTAGGTGTTTACTGCGACGTCTATGGCCATTTGCGGTAACCATAAATGTCGGGATATTATTAGCATTGTATTATTCAACACGGTTTTTAATATTTTTCCTATAGAGTTAGAATAGCAGCGTAATTGGTTTGAGTTTTTATTAAAAAGATAATGGAAGAGATTTTTATCAGTCTGAATTGGTATTAGTAGTAAAAAAATATGTATTTAATACTAATGTTGGCTAAAAATGGATCAAATAATGCTCTTTCAATGTTAATTTTAATCTAATACTAACATGAAAGTATTAACTTATTCTTTTATCACTCACAGCATAGAATTAAGTGACGCTTCTAAATCTTATAGAAAATTATCCGTTTTTTCAAATACTTTTGCTAATCCAAATGCCTAGAGGTAAAATTAGTGGCTGTTTCAATTACGTAGAAGAATTGTTTGGCTTCATTTTGGACGATTTTATTTATCAAATTGAGAGTTTTCGATTTGGATACTTACTTCTTTCACCATTTTAGTGTTTGATAACAGATGAGGAAACGAAATTATAGTACTGATTGCTTCTGTCGTGGACATGTGGGTTACATTATAAACAGCATGTTGAAGCACTTTCATTGGTTGATAATTATTGCTTGTGTGACTATCGTATGCCTGACAGTTTTATTAGAGCACTGGTCCAAGATATTTGCCAGCAAGCCTGTACTTTCAAGTAAACAATATAGATTTGAACGTTTTCAAGAAAACGTGCGAGTGGAAGATTCTCTTAATTTCACACCTGGATCACATTTCAAATATATCACAGAATATTCAAAAAGTATTAATGGCATGTTTCATTATGAGATCTTTCATATAGTATGGGTTATTCAGCGGTTTCAATACGAGAAGTTGAATATAATTGGTGCGATTGGGGAGATCGGTGTTCACCATGGAAAGTTTACCTGCTATTTGTTTATGTTTCGAAGAAATAAGATTCAAATTTTGTTTGCAGTTGATGTTTTTGAAAAACAATTCTTAAACAAAGACCATTCCGGGTTGGGCGACAAGGATATATTTTTAAAAAACGTTCAACAATATGCTCAGTTACACGAAAACCAAATCGCAATATATAGTGGTTCTTCACTTGATTTGAATCCAATCTTTTCACATGATCAAAAGTCAATATCTTGGTGGCAGAATAAAGTCGCCGCTCGCCAAGGTCTCCAAATGGTGTCGGTAAGTTCTGTATATGTTTCCCAGTTATTTGTGCATCACACCTCGTAAGAGACTCCGAAATCGATTCGGATTCTTGTGTAATCGGCGACTTACTCTGAGTTTCTCGATTTTAGATGCTTTCATCTTATAGTACGAAAGAATTGAAAAACAAAATCTTTAGTAATAGACAGACTGTACTACAGTGGACCATTTACATTAAGAAAAACAAATGTAGCTCATTAGTTAAGTGAATTACTTAAGTCTTAATTTTAAAATTAATTGAAAAACGTAACACTGATATTAAAATTAAATTTAAAAAAACTTAATACATTAAAAATAAGTGATTAAATGGTTGTTCAAAGGTGAATGATATTCCGTTTCAATTTTCATGGAGAAAAGGCTAATTTTTTCAGTTAAAGGCAATATTCATTAACCCTATTTAAATTCTTACTAGGGATGATCGTTTCATATCTTTTGAAGTGTAGCTACTAGCGTCAAGTATTGGTAATACCACCATATTGCTAAAAAGACAAAATTTCAGCGAGTCTTCGGCAAATCCATCGACAGATATAAGTGCTCTGTGAAATGTGATATTAAAATTTAAATCAGAACAGATTTTCGTAGCTTTTAGTTTCGAAGTGATTTTTATTCTTATGTATTTCGGGAATTTTCGATCAGTAGTCGATCATTTGCAAGCAATTTAACGTAGCCGAGTATCGATGTTGCAAGACAAGTACACACGAAACATGTTACATATATAGAAATGAGACATGAGAAACTTTCACATCAAAAGCATGAACTTCATAAACGATGGAATTGATTTCATTTTAATTTCATTGATTCAAAATCTCAAGATTATGAAAAGAATTTTCTCGTACATTGCTGTCGAATCAGTGTAGAGGATGTGCATGTGAGTGTGGGTGCGGCTGCGGCTGTGGGCGTGAGTGTGTTAACAATCATACCAACACCCACACTATATCAAACTGTTTTCCAACTTCAAAAGGATGACTTCAGATTACATGTGGCAAGAATATATTTTCTCCCAAGGATTCCGTTGTAGTATATATGTGAACATGCGTGAACATATTTCTGACTTGATTTTTCATAGCCAAGCCATGAATCCGATACAGATTTTGATTGAAACTGCGACGATCCTACCCTGTGACACGAAGCCTATGGGATTCCAGGCTGAGGAATCACACTCGTCTCTGAGTGTCGGATTCCTTCTAATTTCCGTTTGCGGTGTTCAAATATTCCTTTCTAGTCTTCATTTCTACCCATTCTTACGGATCTTTACTTCAATGGAAGTTGCTTTTTCACTTTTTATAAATAGTTAAATTAAGGTCATTCATTTTTTTATCGCTATTTGGAAATCTGAACCCATTCCATACTTTTGAAATAATATTATTGTATCTTAAAATTCTTGAGGCAGGATTGATTTCGAATTATTGATGATTAGTATTTCATAAATATTTTGAACAAACACAAATATTCTTAGCGAAAATCTTATGTGATTCAGTCCTTAATCTACTAAAGGATAAGGGCGCATGAGAGCCAATTTTGGGTCATCTTTCTTTTAGTAGATTTAGGTTTTACTGTATTCAGAATTTCGCTAGGAATCCTACCAAAATGAAGCTATTCGCGACGAATCTAGGCCCCTTTTTCTCAAATGTTGATGTCAGCGTTTGTACCATAAATTCATGACTCACACATAGAAGTACCAGACACGTATGTTTCACCTGGATGAAATATTTCAAAACAAAACTTATCCCAAACAACTACGCATTTGATGATTTATGTCTGGTGAAAATTTCAGCCAGAACAATTGAAGTGGTGCTTAGTAATTACGTGAAAACTGTTCGCATGAGTATGAGTATCTGTAGCTATCTTGTCATTTCTGTTCATAATTTTCGCCATATTTCCAGGAAGGAAAAAACCAACATGGGATTTTGATTGATTCTGAAAGCTCAAATGAAGAGCTACAAAATAAGATATTTTCTGATTTCCTCAAGCCTGAACTTTCTAAAATATCTGATCTCATTTTCATTCGACTGCTAAACAAGAGTGTAAAATTATGTTATATTAAGCTTAATATTTTTCTGGATTATGAATTTGAAAAAAATAACTGGTTCAGTCTATGCTAAATTTCATGATGGATCTTTTTGGACTAAACTAAAAATATTTAAGACGCATTGAAATTCAGTATTGCTCAGAATATTGATACTTATTCGTCAATATTTAACGAAGAAATAGATAAGTCATACTTGTGTGTTCATATCACAGATACTGAAACGAAGATTATTCCAGTCTAATATTATTCCTTACTCTAAATATGATAAATGCTATTTCACTACAAAAATGAAGATTGTTTTAAATTTAAATTGCTGTTTTGATTAAGTTCATTTTCTCATGTATTTCTGAGAAAGACCACAGAAAAAATCAGAGAGAAAAATGAAATTCATAGAAATAAGTCTCTTCATGTCTTTTGTATTGGTTCTAAATATCATATTCTCTTTAAGTCACACGTTGGTTCTTATTCTCGAAAGTCGTCACAATTAGTCAAAAAAAACGAAAATTTACTTCTAAGCGTAATAGTTACAGAAAAAATATTCCACTAGGCAACGCATTTCAAGTTGAGAATCATTTCTTTTAGAAGAGCACATCAAATAACATATTTGGTTAGGCAATCTCACTGGTACATTAGTAGAAAGTATAACTTAATAAGACTGAATCAATCATTATTTACAACAAAACAACCCAATTGGGGTACCATTCGGCATTCATCGATAGAAAACATTTGAAAGCCTAAGAAGTTTTTATTCGTTCTGATAAACAAAAATATTCTACATCAAGTGAATCTATTTCCGACGGATATAAATTGAAATTGATGGGACGGTCAGGTCAAAAACTAGTTTGTAAGGCTTTCAGAGAGTACTTCAGAACTTAGTTATTATCTTAGTAGTTTTAAAAACATATGTGATATTTGCAATCAACAAATTGATTTCTATTGAATTATAAGGGCTTGAAGAAGAAAGTCGACAGAAAAATATTTTCAAAACATGAGCAGATACCATATGTGAAAAATTGACCTGTTATAGAATACAAAATGAACTTGTGAAAAATAATTTGGATTCAATGCTGATTCTCAAGTAAATAAAATTAGGTTCAGATTTTTAGGACGTCTCATTCATATGGAAGATGTATGTATGACAGGACTTTTTTATTCATTTGAATTCGAATAAAAGATGTTAAACGGCATGTGTTTATCACTCGAAAGAATGAACACGAAGAAAAGAAAATGAATCTCGACTGGGATTCGAACCCAAGTCGTATTCGCAACTGATATCTAGCCAGACGCTTTAACCATCTAAGCTATAACCATCTAAGCTATCGAGACACAGTCTACATTCCCATTCCATTTCGATGTGTTCATTCTTTCGAGTGATAGACACATGTCGCTTAACATCTTTTATTCGTCTCATTAATAGTTCGACACAGATCCTTTTCCACTTCTCATTACCCGATAATTTAACTTGCTAGCAATCGTGACTTCCATCCCCAAGCCTTGGCATGAATACTATTAACGTCGTTTATACAAAACGGATAATTTTTGATGAGATCTTTTTCAAAAATAACTTGACTGCCGATCATTACTTGTAATAGGAATCAGTTTTTCTCCACTTTATCACGCTTTTATCTTGTAAAGGAATAGACGTGACCTGATCAATAAATAAACCTGTCACTCTAAAATAAGAGGAGTTTAGATCTAACAAAAAAGAAAGCGAAAAAATTGGTTACCTTTTTCTTTCTGCTTTAATTGCCTAACATGATTCATCCAACGAAAAGAGGGGAAAAGTATGCAGAAAATCAGATTTTACTTTCCTGGTAAGGGAATGAAAATAAAATGGAAATAATGAACTCGTAAACGGTCGTATACAGAGAAAGTATAAAAGAGTGAAAAAAGAATAACCCAGGTCAAAGACGTATGGTGGGAAACGACAGGAACGCACGGAGAAAAGCAGGAATAGCAAGCAGTATTCCGGATGTTCTCGGTAAATTCCAATCAATTCTTGCGCTTTTGGGCAGGAATCGACCGGAAAATCATCGAAAAAACTCCAAAAATTTCCAACCAGAATACTACTTCCCATTCCCACGGTTTCCTGTGTTTCAGTGCAGGATATAGTGATTTGTCCCGCATTTTCCTGCTTGTTACCGCGATATCTATTTGACGGCATTATAAAACTGGAAACTAATAGAAAAAATTGCCTAAATCCTATGGAGACAAAAAAATAGCAACTTCATAATTCGCTAACCGAATTTCATGCTGCATAAAATCATGTATAACAAGTGAAACTATTAAGATGGGATGCTTTCGTCAAATCAAAAATTGATGGCCAGTCACATTTTCCAATCAAGAGATGTGATAATATTCCATATATAAATTCTAGTCAAAGAACATTTGAAACAGTATGCTAGTGTTCCATTTAAACCGATATTAGTGTAATCAGTGCTCAGTGAAACATATTGCACAGTGAGTGGCAGTATATTAGTGATTTTCGGTGCAGTTTTAAATCAGTGTCAGTATTTCAGTATTTACACTGAAATTGCACATCTCTAGGAGCCATTGCATGAGAGCCATGACCATCCGTGCTTAATGAACACCTCAGCTTTCAATGAAACTTTGTCTATATGTAGCTCCGGGTGAGTATGAAAAATGCCCAGAATTTCAGCTCCTAAAACATTTCCTTCGCTGAGATATTCAATTTACAATGTAGTCTCTATAGGGTAAAAAATGATGGTTATAATATCTTGTTTCGTGTGTTGTAGATGGCGCCATGTTTCTAGTCATGTAACTTTGTGGGTATATGCTACTATAAGCACCCTATACCCACACCCACACTCAAATGCACTTTTATGTGGTGTTAAATAATCTAGAGTTATTTTATAGATCCTAAGAGGCATTGCATGTAAGCCACGAACACTTTCTGATGAACCTTGCTCAATCGATAGCACAGATTTTGTTCTT